>JAFIRS010002013.1:0-262709 GCA_018342105.1 Gonioctena quinquepunctata | reverse complement strand
AGTTGATATTTCTCGATGATGTCATCAGGTAGGAATGGTAAAGGGTGTGGAGAAATCCTTCCAGATCCAATTTGATCATTTCTTCACAGAATTGTTCAAGTTTAAGGCTCCTTGGTTGAATTCCTCACAAAGTATTGTACCCTTGACGTACTTCTCGGATAAATGTGCACATCTTTGGATTTCATCTTCATCGAAGCAAACATTCAAATCATAGACTGTAGCATGGAGGACATCTTGACTCAAAGCATTCAAGTAGGAGTTCAATCTCTCGATGGCTGTATTGATGTCCACGGCTTCCGTCCAACATTGACTCGAGTAATGCATCCACATATTGAAAACTGAAACGAAAAAAGAATTGTTAATATATTCCATTGATATTCAAATAATTTTACTTACATCAGAAAATGTGATGCTCCAAATATAGTACTTCTACACTGAATGTTATTTTTTAATGGAGAAATATCTATATTCAACATAAAATCACTATATCCTAACTATTAACATATAAACAATATTATCATTTAATGTAGTTGAATTCTACTAGAGGACGAGTTCTCAAACTCCCTGCTACTTGTGGACTCTGACCCAAATATGTTATTGTATATTTGAAATCTGAAGCATTTATGCAACTGACATCGTCCGCATTGAATTCATCCGAAATACTTTTTGACAACCATGATTTGAATAAAGTATCATTATCATCACGTAATGTCATTAGAATAGATCTCCCATATCGGGTTATACAAATCGTCATACCAAGTATGTTGAAAGCTTTACCGATGGGTAATGATGATATTGGTCTTTGTTCAAAAGCTCCCACCCTCTTTTCAATTATGAAGAATTGATTCTCTTCAAATCTACAACTTTTGGAAGAAAAGACATAGTAAGACTGTATGAAAAATATAGATTATTTCACCTTATAAAAATACACTCACTGAATTGAGAAACTTCTCGTACTCTGTATTCACTCTGATGATATTATCTAACATCTGATTTCTCATCAACGACTCCACACATTTTTATAAGAGACATCCCCACTCCATTTCCAGTAGATGGGACTGTGAAGGTCATTACGCACTTGAGCATCAACACACTCATCAATACTCGCAGTTCACTCTTAGCTCTCTCACAGGATGAATGCCCTCCTCGCTTGGAGAGTGCAAGGATTCATGAAGGTCATGACTACACAGAATATGTATGCCTACACCACAACATTAGTCAAGGTCAAACAAACATCGAGATCAAATCTTTTGGTTGCCGAAACAAATCCAACATCAAAACTCAAGGTCAAATCTCAAAGTCAAAACTTAATGTTATGAATCTCAAGGTCATATTCAAGGTCAAGTCGAATCTCAAAGTCGACCAAACCCAATATCAAAACTCAATGACAAATCTCAAAGTCAAATCTCAAGGTCAAACACACACACACTGCACACCTGCAACTATTCAAGGTCACACGTGACGTCATAGTGGTGGGGGGAGACCCAGAACCGGCTTAAATCTCCTACTGTAAACTACTACCTTGTATTCATTGTAAGGGATATTATGCAAAAAAAAACAATCAGGAGACGTTGTCCTTTTAATAAAAAAAGGATGCCTCCTCACACGTCCCCAGTCAGATGGTCACAATTTAATGGCGAAGCATTTTGGGCCCAACGATCCTCTCCGAACATCAGGAGTACTCAAATCGTTGAAGGCCGATAATATATCTTTGGTTGCCAAGCGTGACAATATTATTTATGAGGTTGCAAAAAAAAATATGTAAAATCACATAAAGGAAAAACACTTAACCTTAGTACATGAGGCGTTTGGCTCGACTTCTTATCGAGGTACAGAAAATTGAGAATAACAGTACCCTATCTTTATTTTCTATCTTACATCCCTCAAAATTTCAAGCGATTGAGCAAGCAACTCGTTCTATCTGCAATTACAATGTGTCCAACAAGACCTCTGAGTCTCCTTCTTTAGTCTTCAAATAGGAACACTGTTAAAAAAGGCCATCGGTGCAGCTTATTCGGTTGAAATCCAGAATAATGTAGATTTGTCAAATTTGAACATTTTGAATTCTTTGAAAAGATTAATAGAAGAAGAGTGGGCAACGGAAGTATCTAGTGAGGCAGGCCAAAATTTGAATTCAAATAGATTTAATAAGCCAACATTGATGCCAATAGCCGAAGATATTTTAAAAATGAAAAACTATTCAGATGATTTGATTCCAACCGCAAAATCGCAGCGGAATGAAGATGGTAAAAGCGAACAAGCTTATAGAAAAATAATTGAGGGTTCATACTGCAGTCTACTCGTTTTCAATAAAAGGCGCGTTGGTGAACTTCAACGTATATTATTGATAGGTACCTCAAAGTTCAGAAAACTACACCTTCTGGGGAGTTTGAAAAATTACTCACACCAACTGAGAAGATATTGATAAAAAACTCAATAGAATTGTTATTCAAGGCAAAAGAGGGCGGGGTGTTCCTTTTCTATTTGTCAAATTAACGCAAGAGGGGCTATATATAGCCATAAAAAATAGAAACAACTTTTTTGAAACATATAATCCATACTTATTTGGCGTGTGTCATTCTGAGTCTTATTTGGCGTGTGTCATTCTGACTCTTGCTCTTGGTGATTCGAAAAGGACTGCTACACCTACTTCCACAAAATAACGCAAGCACCTGGCAACAATTGCACAGATACTCAAAATGGTAAGTGATGATTTGGAGCAGCTTGCCACATTTATGGGTCATACCACAAAGACATATAATGAGTGGTGCAGATTGCCGTCTGATATATACCAGACAGCAAAGGTTTCCAAAATATTGCTTTCAGCTCAAAATAACACTATAGGTAACTATAGGGCGTAATCTGGATGACCTTGAAATAGAGGAGCACATAATTGAGACAGGTGACAGCAGTGAAGCGAAAACAGAAGATTTGAAAGAAGAAAATATTTCACAATCTGAAAATAACGTGAAAGTGGCACATATGAACAAAATCAGAAAGAAAAAATTGTGAAAAAGTGGTCGCTTGAAGAAAAAAATGCTGCGGAAACCTTTTTTCAAAAATCATATCAGAAAAAAAATTGCACCAAAGAAGAATAAGGTTTTGAAGTTTAAAATTTGTGTGTGCAATCAGTATGCTACACATTGATATTTTATAATGTGTTAAGAGAACACATTAACTTTCAACTTCTTAACATTATTCGTGGTTTTGTTTTATTCAATATATTATTTTTTGAGTTTTTACCATTATTCCACACTAATGCATATTTTATTCGATATTATTCAAGTCCAGTTTCAATGTACGTTTAGATTTCTGTTAACAATTCGCATGTGTGTCTCATTTGAATGAAAATTATGTAAATTTTGTTTGTTTCCTTTTGAAATTGAATGTCCAATTCAATGAATCTTAAAAACGTATATTTTTTTCGTCATACTACAACATTCTGTTCTATACAACAAACATCATTTGGGAAGGAATATTGGGAAAAAGAATTACCTCGAAGGAACTTTTAGTTCACATTGGATTATGATTGATTTTTTAATACAAGAATGAACATCTTCAGAGTTATACCTTCAATATCCATCTTGAGATTCGTAGGATCTCCAACTTACAATCTCCTGAATGAATCTACAACCTTCTGAATCATTCTTCATAAAAGCACAGTTATTACACAGAAAAATCACTCAAAGTTGTCCCAGATCTCCAAAGTAAAATTATTTACGAAGAATATATCATCACCTCTTTACAAATATTTCAACAGATCTAGTAGTGGATCTAGTTAGAAAAAAGGTGGTACTTAATCGAACCCCACACTAAACCAAATGTCGATAGCCCAATTGAATGAGCCTTTGAATCGAAATGTGGGACTAGCCTTGAATTTTTTATATAAGACTTGCCCCCGTAAGTGTTGAAAAAAATATACAATTGGTTTTTAAATTTATTTTAAAAACGGGGAGATTTAGGGAAAAATCTCAAAATTGTAGACAGTAATAGCTTATCCTGAACAACAATTCCCCCCCTTCCGAATTTTATCTATTAATTGTTTGCGTTTTAGATTATTTTTATCCATACACAAAAATTTCTGAACTTCTATTTCGTCACGATGCTGGCGTTCTAAGTGTCAAGAAAAATTTGACACCAAAACATCGCAGTAAACACAGTTGTGCTTTCTTCTCTTTCCTATCCTATTGGACTTAGGAAGATACCTGAATTCATCACCAGCACTAGTAGAAGACAACCTAGAATTCTGAATTGTCTCTTGTAGAGTATCATTATGGTCAACAAAACATTCATTTACTTCAAATTCCTCTTTAATAACTATTTTGATATTAGGATCATGAATTGGTACCGCTTGAAGTTCTGAATATTCTAATTCATCAGAATCGAAATTGGATTGACTTCCATCATAACTTATTGATGGGGAGACGAAATCAGGGTCTGAATCTGTATTATGATTCATTAAATCCCCTATATCTGCTGAATCTGAAAATAAAGAAATATTCGTTTCAATTTTTATTCAATACCGCAGAAAAACCAACATGTGATGATATTATAAATCTCTCTATCTGTGATAATTCATTAAGGATGGCCTAAGGCATATTGATTTAATGCACGGATTTTTCCTGAAATAAATATGGTATATAAGGAGAAAGAAATGAATTTCCCATACCGCATGGTTTGAAAAATATTTTTGTTTGTGGAAATATTGGTAAAGGATTCAAGAAAAAGATCTGTTATTTGTCCTTCGTCAGTGAATATATTGATATAACTTATCATTTCCTATAAAAAAATTTTTAATAGTAATTATTTTTTAATTCAATTTTCTATCAAAAATCAATAGCACAGTCAATAATTTTCTTCGAGAATATATATACTTTATTTTCAGTAGTTTCCAAGAGCTGTGGAAGAATTTTCCTCTTCCATTCAATTTTCTGTACCATTTAGAACTCTCACGTATAAGGTTTTCTGCGTAAAATATATAATTGCTATTAGTATATTATTATCCACTAGCTGGTACCCACGACTTCGTCCGCGTAGAATTTGTATTTTTTCCTATGTTTTTCTTTGTGTGGTTCCATCTAGCTTATAGCTGTGGCTGTGCGCGCTTCCCGTTATCACGTTTTTCGTTATACCATCGCCCTGTTATCCCGTTATCTCGTTTGGGTGGCATAATTGATATGACAGTGGATATAATGTAACGACTATTGAAAATCCACTTATTCCTTTTCATACAATTGGGATGGAATTTTCAAATAAGTTTCAACATGATTCATTTATTTAACACCAATTTTTCTTATACTGACCTAAGAACTAACGAAACCCCAATAAAAAAATTCAGCCCCCATTTCACTCCTTCAGTGCTTGAATTTCTGAAGGCACTGGAATTAGTATGTCTTTATGTGTAACAAAGACCTCAAATACCAATTTTTATGACCCTAACTTGAAATCTCATGGAACCCCTATCAAAATTTTCATCCCCCCTTTCACCCCTTTAGGGTTGAGTTGCTTAAGACACTGAAACACATATTTCTTTATTTATTACAAAGGCCTGAAACACCAATTTTTATGACCCTAATTCGAAAACTAACGGAATCCCCATAGAAACTTCAGATCCCCATTTAAGAAAATGCCAAACACCAATTTCTATGACGGTATTTTAATATTCACCCCTTTGGGGATGGAGTATCAAAAAACCTTCATAATGGTTACTCATGTCATCATAGTCTAGTCGAAAAGTGAGTTTCCTGCGGAAAATCGTTCCAAGCCTTCTGAAAATATGAGCGATGGCTCATTCGATATGTCATTCTGAAAAAGACCAATTTTTTTTATTTTTTCCGCAGATGAAAATGTGTTAGTTTTTCAACACAAAACAAAAAATAAAAACAGCCTTAGTTTTTTGGTAGTTACTCAAGAACTCTTGATGATAGATGAAATAAAAAAAACAGATTCTTATAGAAAAGGAAATTTCCCATGAAAAATTTTGTCCTGGAAATCTATCTCAATTATTTATAATTTTGATTCAAAGTTGAAAATAGGGCCACGCGCTGGCGTTACGGCAGGAGTATTGCAATTCTCGAGAGAACAATGCAAATACAATATTTTTTATACTATCAAATATGAATTTAAAAATTCCAATTTTTTTTTTCATTGAATTTCGATAATGGGAGGCTATTGGTAATCAAGTAGTTTTTTGGGAACCACAACCACCGTTTTTATAAAAACCGAATAATTGTTTAGAGAATGACTCCATATTTTTTTTGCTTTCTGGAGCACATTTCACAAGATGATTATATTGTTAAATATAGGTTTCTAAAGGTAACAAAATATCGAGATCAACATAAATATTGTAATTTTTTTTTTGATATTCCACATTATTTTCAGTTTTATGTCTGACAAAGGCATTTCCCAACGTTAATTATATTATTTTTTCAATTGTTTTTTTTTCATTTTCTCGTTATTTAAATGATATATTTGGATTTTTTTTCCTCCAAAATGCGGAATTGGTTATTCTCCACCTAATAGGAGAAACATAATATTTTTATTAATGATTGTTTATTTAGTTAACAATTAGTTATAAACAAACTTTGATTGGCGTTGATTATTTTTGAGTAGTTCAAAAAATAACAATAACAACCATATACAACAAACTGTTCGAACATTTTTGTTTTATTTTTCCAGAAAATTCTATAGAAATTACAAGCACATTTTTTTTGACAGTCTGTTGTTTTTTTAACCATTCAAAAAAATATAATGCTTATCAGAGTTTGTTTATATCTAATTGTTAAAATAAGTGAAGAAACCATCACATCATTATTAAAAAAATAAAAAAATCTCATCAGGTAGAGAATAACCAATCATGAATTTCAAAGGAAAAATAAATTCTTTATATATCATCCAAATAATAGCGTCATGAAATGTCAGACAACATTGAACTGATAATAAAGTGAAATATCAATGAAAAAAATTGACAATGTATACTCGATCTCTCATATTTTGTTATCTTTAGAAATTTATAATTAACAAACTAATCAACTTTCAAACAATTTCATATCGAGATATATTTGAGTACACTGTAAAATGTGCTTCAGGAAGCAAGAAATCATGGAGTCATTCTGTGAACAATTATTCGGTTTTTAATAAAATCGGCGGTTCCAAAAAAACTACCCAAATAACAATAGCCTTACATTATCAAAATTGAATGAAAAAAAATTCCCAACGAAATTTCATTCCTTCAATGATACATGATACAATAATTTTTTTGAATTTTTAAGTTCGTATTTAATAATATAAAAAATATGTTATGTGCGTTGCTCTCTCGAAAGGTGCTGCAGTCATGCTGTAACGACCACGCGGAGCCCTGTTTCAATTCATTAAAATTATAAATAATTGGAATAGAGTAACATTATGATAGGATATTTCTCCTCTTTTTCAATTTTTCCGATAATCGATAGTTTTTGAGCTTTTTCCAAAAAACTAGGGCCGTTTTTATTTTTAATTTGTTAAAAAAATCGAAAAATACGTCTTTCTCAGAGTATCATCACGAATCGATTGAGTTTGGTACACGGATTTTTCCCAAACAACACATAGAAAAAAAATTATTATACCATAGCAAATATTTTTATTTGCGGAAATATTGTTTTTTTATTGGTGCCCCTTTTTACCCATTTGAAGCACGCCTCAGCATATTTGAATCAAACTTTGAAAACTAAAAAATCGCGCGTGTTTTAAAGCCCTTTTTATCCACTTATACTTTAATATACTATTTAGGATATAGTAAAATATATTGATATAACTCATCATTTCATTACGAAAAGAACACTTTTTCTCGATACCTACTTTCAATTCCGAAAATGTGTTTCTAATGGTACCCCAGTTTATTTAAATATTTTTTCCTAGGTATCCTTCCAAGAAGAATTGAATATATTGTTATTATGAATACATTGAGCAAAATCATTTTTATTCCATTTCATTATTCCCTAATCTGTCAAATCATCAATACCACAGTGAATAATTTTCTTCAGTAATATTAATACATAATTTTGAGTAGTTCCCAAGATCTGTGAAAGAATGTTTCTCTTCCGTTCGATTTTCCGTACCATTTAGAACTCTCACTCAAAAGGTTTTCTTCCTTAAATATATTATTGTATTGTCATATTATTATCAACTAGCTATTTTTCCCTATGTTTCGCTTTGTGTGGTTCCATCTAGCTTATGGCTGAGGCTTTGTCCGCTTCCTGTTGAACCGTTTTCCATTATCCCGTTATCCTGCTATTCCGTGATTTCGTTTCCCGTTATCCTGTTATCCCGTTATCCTGTTATCCCGTTATCTCATTTGGGTGGCATAATAGATTTGACAGCGGAAGTAATGCTTTGTGACGACTGTTAAAAATTCACCAATCCCTCTCACCCCTGTAGGTAAGGCATTTTCAATAAGGTTGAAAACGATTTATTTATTCATGACAGAGAGCCAAAACACCAATTTTCATTATTCTAACTTCAAAACTTATGGAACCCCAATAAAAAATTTCCCCCCTATTTCACCCCTTTTAGTATTTGAATTTCTGAAAACACTGGAACGCGTTGGTCAAGCACCCCTCCTTTTTGCTAAATAATACATTTTAAATTTACCAGGCTTCAAATACCAATTTTTATTAACCCAATTCGAAAACTGAGGGAACTCCTGTACAAACTTCCGAACCCCATTCAACCCTTTTACCCCTTTAAGGGTTGAATTTCCAATAATCTTGGAATATGTGTTCCGTTATTTGAAAAGAAAAGGCCAAATACCAGTTTTCATGACTCTTACTTCAAAACTAATTATATTTTGATTTTCACCCCTTTAGGGATGGAGTTTTGAGAAAAAACTTTTCAGTGGTTACTTATGTCATCATAGGAGTACGCTAACAAAATTTCAGCTCTTTGTGTTCAGTTGTTTGGTCTGGGCGTTGATCGTAACTTGGTGAATCAGTCACTCAGGACATGTAATTATATGTGTAAAGATTATTTCAATTCATTAGTGTCTATATGTGTATGTTCTAGTGACTATTTTTTGTTGGTATATTTCTAAAACAATCGGCTACTAATTTTACTACATAACTTGTGTCACACACCCAAAAAATTCCATCCTTTTTTGTACATTTGAACAGTAGCATGTTCTGATTAAAATTGAATTCATTTGAGTCATTTACCTGGAAATTTTTTGACAGTTCTAACCATTCAAATTTTGTTATTTTGTGTCATATGAAACAATTTCACCCAATCATGTCAACATAACACTGATAATTGCATTCAGTGCAATTATCAATCACTATGACAACACGATTGAGTTTGACAACTTCATTCCAAATAAATTTCAAAATGTCACGTTTTGGCAATGCGACTGTTCAAAGTATAAATGCGCTAATCAAAGAAAAAATTTCCAGAAATATAACCAACATTCACAAATATATTTGGGGAATATTTATGGAATTTTGCTGCGTACGAGAATATGAATTAAATAAACATAGAAGCTTAGAAGAATTGGCATTGATACTGAAAGATTGGGCGGTCAATATGAGGAAGAAAGGCGGTACCGAATTCGAAGAAGCAACGGTGGGGACAATGTGGAACGTTTCGTGCAAACTTTTGCAAGAAAAGTATTATAATGACTATAATATTATGATTGACCCGTTTGACAATATAGTATTTGAACCAGACCGAGATGCCCGCGATGCAATCAGGAAGAAACTACAAGCAGATCCATGTAAACGTAAGTCCAGTTCAGTTTCGTTAAATTTGTCTGAAGTTGACAAAATAATATTGCTATGGGATGAAAATACTCCTGAAGGTCTTATGCGCGAATTTCACCATATTGCTGCTGTAGAATTAGCATGGCGAGGAGAAGAGGCAGTTGCTTGTCTGGTGGATTTTTTTCAAATCGAGAAAAATAGCGATGACTCTGCAACAAATCGCATTGAATACAATCCGGTGTTCAGTAAAACGTGCCAAGGTGGTTATAAAAGCTGTACAAGTAGTAAATGGTTTCCAATAGTGAAAGACAAAGCTGCCCTGTACGTCTTTTTCATAAACTGATATCAAAACGAGGCGACAATATTACCTCACCACGACTGTTCTTGAATCCAAATCGACACTGGAAAAATGAAACTGACAAATGGTACGATAATGTACCTGTTGAAAGAAATACAATAAATGGATGGACTAAATCTGCTGCTGAGGCAATTGGCTTGAATGTAAAGGACAAAAATATAACAAATCACTCGAATAGATCAACTGCTGTTAGCGAATTGGCAAAAAGTGGTGTAGAAGAACAACAATTGCTGAAAATTACTGGTCATAGCAATCAACATTCTATAAAACCATACCCTAATCTCGATCAAGAACACCACAACAAGATCATGAATATTATGCGTGGTAATAGATCTTCTATAGAAGAGAACAGCAACGAATCTAATGTTAAGTTGAATTTTAATAATTGTACTTTCACTTACTGTACTTTTAATATGTGAATAAATGTTTCATTGTGTTGAGTTTTAAATATTTTTGTCAAAAAATTTTCCGCCGGATATCCCTCGGACATTGACAAATGCCTCATAATTTTATGACAAATTTCCCAAGCTCATTGCTGGGTAACAGCCGTCAGCCTTCGGCTTCGGGCTGTTACCAAGTAACGAGCTTTCGATTGTCATAACATTATCTCGTCAATTATCAATGTCCTAGGGATATTACTACTGAAAATTTTCCATGATTCATCTGTAATCTTGAACATTGGAATACCCCAGATCCCTACATTCAGTTAATTAATGATCCATTCTAACAACCTCATTCAGTAACTTTCGTGGTACACAATATAATAACCGGAACTGAATCATTCAAATCGAATACAAGAAACATGACGAGAATATAGATGTTCTAATATGTGGAAAACAATGCAAGTGTTTTTCGGGTTCACAAAATACTCAACTCGCAAAATAAAATATTTAAGTGAGGATTATATATGAAGATTGTTTTCATTCAATGAAAGAAACAAATCAATTTTTGTTTTTGCTTGAGATGATAAAGTTTGGTGCCATTTTGTTGAATCGTTCATGAGAAATAGTTTGAGTGATTTGTGTATAATATTGTAAAAGTGCCTTTTTTGAAATGGCGACATATCGCAATATTTCAGTGGACTCTCGCTTGAATTTCGACGTGATCGGAGTAATATAAATTGCGGAATCAATGAGAACTTACCAGGCTCATGCTCAAATATTTGGGAGGCAATTGCAGCTTCAACAATTTTTATCGTTCATGCGCGGAAAGTATACATGTTTCTTGATGACAATATGAAACGAATGATATTTGTGTGCATCCCCTGTGTTGCCAAATTGGGGGAAGCCCAGTAACCTTCGAAAGTACACGTTTCAAACACCATAACACAAACAAAGTATATAAGCAGCGCACTTCAGCGGCGAGGGTCTGCACTTAATTTTAAATGGCTATCGGAAATCGGGCAACTTGGACTCCCCCATATTTTTGTCGCAGTGTTTGTTACTATGTTACATGTCGTATGCGACATTTTTCAAAGGGTGGTTACCGGGCATCCATATATCGGATATATATATGAAAGGGTAGTCTTTGCTGACTAGTTAGGATATAAACTAGTTAATAGTGGGGAATGCAGTTTTGATTCCATCCACATGGTTGAAGAGATTTTAACATGTGTTATTTATTATTTTCAACATATAAGTGTGGTAATTGAACATTAGTTCATTTCTCTGTTTTACATTTCTCATTATTTATTACCATAATGTCAAAAGACAAAAAATATTTCCAACTGAACATCGTGTCATCCATTCTCACCTAAGTTGTAAGTATTATCAATTCACTTAAAGATAATCTCTCATATGTAATATTTTTCAATGAATTGTAGTTCCCTGATGATGGAATAAACCAATTCCGAAAGCTTGGACAAACTTACAAGAGTTTTCTTTTTGACATTGCTGCATTCCCCACTATCAACTAATTTATATATATATATATATATATAAACCCAACCCCAAGAAAACTTCCTGAAGTTCAAATCGAAAGATTCAAGAAACATTTTCAACATATACAAGGCATGGGTGAGAACATGCTATCTTTCTACTCATCAATTAGAGATTCCCATGGAGAACAGCTCAAAAACCATCCTGTTAATTAAGTTTAATTTTAAATGTGGTATTAAAACTATGTCCTTTGGAGGAGACGAGGGACCCCCCGTCGAAACGTCGACCAATATAAAAAAATAAATCAATAATTAAGAAAAACCTCAACAACTAATTATTTATACAAAAACGAACCTCAACCCCAAGAAAACTTCCTGAAGTTATATATAATGATATCCAAAATCAGGTCAAGATCAAGGACAGATAATGGCATGTGTGACTTGTTCATCTTTTCCCTCAACCTTTTGAATACATTCACCAGTATATAAGCTTTTTTTTTTCATTTGTTGTCAAAGCCGCTAAAGATAGTTTATTTTTTCACATAAGCATTCATGTGTTTCTGAAATAGATACCTTATTCAAATTATTTGTTTCCTTTTTTTTCGTCAAGATGACCCCTAGTTCCCTCGTTAAAGAGTTCTTTTTTCCACATATGATTCCGAATGAAAAATTTTTTTTTTTTCGCGAAAAATATCCGTTTGCCCCTCGCTAGGTAGTTCATTTTTTCACAGAAGCTTTCAAATGCATTCACGAGTATAATCTATGATTCTGAAATTGATATCTCGTTTCCTAGTTGGGAAAATGATTCATTTCCAATTTTTTCGTCAAAATGATCCACTTATTCCCACGCTAGGGAGTTCATTTTTTTACATAAGCTTTCAAATGCATTCACGAGTATAATCTGTGATTCTGAAATTGGTACTTCTTTCCTAGTTGGAAAAATGTTTTTTTTTTCTTCAAAATGACCCAACTTCCCCAGCTAGGAGTTCATCTCTTTACGTAAGCTTTCAAATGCTTTCAGAAGAATACATTATGATTATGGAATTGATACCTCAATTCCTAGTTGAGAAAATGATGTTATTTTTCGTGAAAAAGACCCTTGCTCCCTCCGCCGGTGACCCACATTCTGGAAAAGACAATTTTATAAATGAATCAAAATCATTCATAGAAGTGGTTTTTGAGTTCATCAAGATGTTCTAGATGACTCTTCTAACCGAGTCATCGATTAATTTCTATAATATCTGTTGATTTTTCCATCAAACATCCCCAATCAATTCCGTGTCCCAAAATTCATCAAATACAATGCTGGCGCGTTATCTTTCTATGATAGTATCGTAGCATTTGAGCTGAATAAATAACCCTTTGAAATATAAATTTTAGCAGCCACCGACGCTGGTGGTTCGGGCGTTTCCGTCGATTTGGCTGCCAGGAAGTGGCTGCTAACTTCACACCGGTGGTAGTAGAGTCCATGGATAAGAAATGAACCTGAATAACCTCAGATTCATAAAGCTATGTTATTAAATTTGATCAAATGAATTGTGTATTTTTGTGACTACCTTGGTCAACAATCTGGGGAAATAGTGGAACTATTGATGAAAAATAGTATCCATCCCATTGATAGCTTTTGTTTAGGAACTTCAAAATGGGTATAGAATCGGGCACTACTAATTCATATGTTATAGAGCATTCAGTTATGAAAAATCCATTTTTTTATTTTTCTAGTTTTGAAATAATTATTTTTTGCTTTTTGCTGTATTGTGGAGATAATCATATCTGAATTTCCTTTCAGTCAAAATTTCTTTTTTTTTTTCATATAATTGATTTGAAACCTATCAATTTCACTTAATTTCATAAGGGTTATTGTTTTTATAATATTTCTGAACTAGGTTCAGTATAAATTTGGTCTATCATGATCTAAGTTTTTCCTAAATCAGCTAATAAATACGGAATGATAGGACAAATACTCAATTTTGGACAGTTATTGAACATTTCCAGTATCGTTAGGAATATTTGTTTCTGTCAAATGTTTGTACCACTTCATCTTGAAATTGATCTCAGTTATATTATTTTTCATTCAACTGATTTTATAGATATTTTTTAGTTTTCAGGTAGAATTGGAGGTTTTATTTGATAGCTGACCTATGTTCGAATTCTAAAGTGATTTACTGGGGTATCATTATTGATAACTTTTCTAATTTTGTCAAAAATATTTCCACTAAGGAAGGACTCTCAACAAAAGGAAAATTTAGTTTCGAGAAAAATAAATTTTTGGAAAATGCACTTTTAGAGCTCAACAACGAAGAAATTCAAAACCAATGCTTTCGACAACAAGTCAGCTTCTACTCTTCAATTTTTTTTATGTGATAGTGGTATAACAGGTCCTGCCCTAAATTTATTCATATCGAGAATCTTATTCACAGAGCTCAAATTGGAAACGTCCTAATCAACCCATTGTTAGGTTCTGTAGATGTACGTCAATATACAATATCAGTTCCACTACTAATTTTAATTTTGAATGATGAAATATGTGAAATCAAATAATTTCAAAGAAGAATCATAACTGCAGATGACTTTGCATTTTTCTCACATGAAGATTGGGCAGAGTAATACCGACTCTTCATGTATAAATTTGACAAATTGTATAGATGGTTAATCAGTAATCTCAGTTTGAATATCGAGAAAACTGAATTCATAAAATTAACGATAACTCATATACCAATTCTCAATTAAAAATTCGTATTCACACAATAAAGATTGCTCGAAGAGTCTAAACAACTGCATTTGCAACTCTCCCAAAGTACAAAGATCGCAAAAATTGAATAATTGGGTGTTATCGAAGATCAACCTATGATAAAGTGAGATGAACCGAAGGTATTCTCAGTAATTACAACTCACTTATCAAATCAGTTATGAGATACTGTATCATGGTTTGAGGTAGAGTATCTCATATTGTGATTTGTAGACACACAAATAAAATAATAAAAATTACGTTACTTCACCAAAGATTTCGAAAGTTTGGGATATCCACATACAAAAAATATTGATTTGGATTTTCGAATATAAAAATGAAATCTGTGGTCAACAAACTAGAACAACATGATATACAACTGACCTCACGTTGAATAGTTTCAGTGAAACTTAAGTAGAAAACACTGCGATGAATTTCACAAACAAATAATTTCTGTTGTTTTTTATTACAATTTTTGCAAAACTCCAATACTCAATGTAAAAGAGATTTCTGGCGAAAAAATTCAACAAAAATATTATTATTTCTTTCTTGTAGGGGTAGAAAATATCGAACTATGTGACCCAAATTCTACAATGAATCAAGTTCAGAAAAATGACTCACCTTTTCTGTTCCGATGAAATAATCTGCTGAAGCACCTGAAAATGCAGATTCAAAATATAAACCAGATGATGATAGAAATCTGAGGATTTTGGTAAAAAAGTAAACATTTCATATCAAATATTTTTTTATGCAGACATTACAAGAGCTCAGGAATATTGAGAAAAAACATATGCGCATTGTACAATTTATGAAAAGATTGAAATGTTTCATCAGAGTAGGAGAAAATGATGTGTGTCAAGTAAGTTATCACATGTATCACTGTGAGGAACGTGGATTATATATAGTATCGTATAGAATTATATATATATATATATATATATATATATATATATATATATATATATATATATATATATATTGAGGTTGCAGTCAATAGGAAATGGCCATGTAAAGAAGACTCTTTGTTAATTTGTCGAGCTTTCGAAATACTTCATTTCATTATCAAGACATTAACTCGAGTTGCTAACAGGAAAATATCGGTGCACATCACAAATAAAATCTTCAAAAATCAGTTTGTAAAAAACATCTTCGACTACTAAAAAATCTCATGTTGAATATGCAAATTCATGTCGAATTTGATTGAAATACACGTGGTTATCCCTGCAGTGGATCGTCGAGAAAGGGGGCCCTTTCTCGACGATCCACTGGGATAACCACGTGTGTATTTCAATCAAATTCGACATGAATTTGCATATTCAACATGAGATTTTCTAGTAGTCGAAGATGTTTTCTAAACTGATTTTAAAGATTTTATTTGTGATGTGCACCGATATTTTCCTGTTAGCAACTCGAGTTAATGTCTTGATAATGAAATAAAGTATTTCGAAAGCTCGACAAATTAACAAAGAGTCTTCTTCACATGGCCATTTCCTATTGACTGCAACCTCAAAGGAAAACATAAAATTGGTTTTTTGTGTTTCCTAAACTCAGTTTTTTTCAACTAGTCCAGTCAAGAGACTACCCTCTTCTATATATATATAGTTACGATGAGGTGATTGTGGTTTGTTTTTATTTTACTATTTTCACAATCAGACATCACAACAAAGGATATTTTTTTTACTATATCACATGTATAACTCTGTAAGGTGTGGTTGGTAAGTGATTATATATATATATATATATATATATATATATATATATATATATTGTTATGATGAGGTGTTGTGGTTTGTTTTTTTTTTTTATTTCCACAATCAGACAAAACAACAAAAATATTTTTTTTACTATTTTCAAATCCTTTAGTTACCCTTCAATTTAATTTAATACGCTCATAAATGAATAACCATATGAATATTTCAAATGTCCGACTATGTATTTTACCTCTTTCCCATTTGACTATTTTACCTTACTTTCTTCACCACAGCTAACTCAATCGGTACGCCTATGGAATCTCATGAGTGAGTTCTACTGTGGAGCCCTCTGGTAGTTCTTGATGTCAGTTTGAGAAAAATGGCAAACTGTTCTGCTCAATTATTGAAAATAAGTCAGGAATTCATCAAATAATAATTTTCTTTATTCAGGAAGACTTACTGTTACCTATTCTGCGATAATTAACTCAAATTAACGTTTCATAGCAAAATATTCATGAGAAGTACAATTATGTGATGATAAAAAGAAGTGAAGTACAACCTATCTTTGTAGGTTATGTTCAGTGAAATAATTAGTCTATAACCCAATTTATGAAAGTTTTTCAACGAAGGAGTTCCTAAAAGGTTTAATTTTGGAATGCACTGTGTTTTGTAACTTTTATGGTTCTAAAGTACCTGTGGCTTCTTGAAATGCAAATGTTGAGTGTCTGGGATCACTCTCCTGTTCGTGGAAACTGCCGTTTCAGTCTGCAGCCTCCTTGTTCGACTGTGAATTCGTCCCCGGACTGGTATATGTATGGAATGAGAAGGTAAGATTCGTTATGTACCTAGTTTTTATTAACCAATGTTCTTTCTGTTCGTAGCGAAATATGCTTGATTTTCCAAATTAAATTTCATTGAGTTGGGTCTTCCAAAAACTATTTTTTCAATCTCCTTCAGCTCGATGATGTTTCTCCTTCGATACCACCTATCTTTTGTTTTTTTCACGAACTCTCGGTTTCCACGCACTTCCTGTTACACTTTTCATTATTTTCGTTTATTTGACAGATTTTATTCACTAATAGTTTGTGAATACCTTACTACATACTATATACATGATATATTAATAATCATTTTTGACGTTTTCTGCTTTTCATATTTTCATTTTTTTTTTGGATTGGTTCAGATAATTTCATATACAGAATGTTCTAACTTTAACATTTTGTTGTCTGCTTGTACTCAAAAATATATTAGTAAATTTTGCTTTCTATAATTTTTATAAATTATACCAATTGCTTATAATGTTGGAAACATGTTTATTCAAAACATAGGCATCGACTAATATAATATAAGGTTTCTGAAAAACGGTAGAATCCTCAGAAAAACTGTAAAATAACATAGCATAAATTACTAATTATGAACATTTGTTATTTATGTGCTTTTTCAGTTTATAATTTTCATTTTAACTCTTTGAACATTCAACACGTACTTCTAAACATAACAATATATATACAGTTGGGACGGGAGAACCTGTGACGATCCCAGACACACGAGTGGTATTTGGTCGAAAGTCTGATATGACGACGACCCATCAAACGGAACATAATGAATCTTGTTGACATGGGTACCCAGGAAGAGGAGGATAGCCCCATCGGTACGCCGATGTCTCTCCACAAGGTGTTGGACTCTGGGGGGCGTGGTGCTAGATAGTGTACAATGTAAAACAATACCGTTATTCGGTAGAGACGGGGGAGTCCTTCATCCGATGGGTCCAGATGATTGTATTCCCTGCGCATTAACCCGCTCGGGCACAATCTTATCTGTCTTATCAGGTGGCCCCACCGTGGCTGAGCTGTAACGGTAGCTGGGTTACCCAGCGCGCTGATTGGGCGTATCCCAATCTCGGTTACTCCTCGGGTCGTACCAGGCTAGGCCGAAAGGTAGGTACCTGGTCAATCCCGGGGAGAGTATAATCGAAAGAGGGTTTTACTAACTTGTTGGTAAAATCAGGTGCTGATATATATACAGTGTCACCATTAAAGTACGCATCATATAGAATTGTATATATATATATATATATATTTATAGCCGTCGTAGGGTTTGGTCGCGGATGTAATGTGTTGAACTGCTTTCTAGGATTTCTTTCCGCGTATTGGTCTTCAATTGTGATTTTGATTTGAAAGCTGTTGATTCCTTTTCTAATAGTATCCTTTGCATTGTTTTATTTATATGATTATGTGATGAATGTGTCTCAATTTCCTTATGACACTTCTGCTTTTTTTATTAAAATTATTTCTTGTATAACTTGTTCTATACGCCGAAATTTTTATTCCTGGATAATTTGCGTTAGCATGATCTTGTGTATGAATCCCAAGACTAATATACAGTGCTCGTCTAAAGTCCGTTCTCCCCCCACTAATTTTTGAACCACCTGGTATATCGCAACATAATTTGGAGTGCTCGAATAGGAGATAAAAACCTTTATTTTCATGAGAATATCACAGCAAAAAGTTTTGAAATGGCGGCCATCTTCAATAATTTTTCATATTATTTTCGAAATCTGCTCATAATTCTCAACAGTCTTCTTCAATACACTTTGCTCCTAAATTCAATTGTTTTCGAAATATTAACGTTTGGAAAGTGACATTTTGGTCATTTCAAACCCAACCAAAAACACTAATGTTGCTTTCAATCAAGTTTGCATTGGAAAAAATCGTTGTCGCGGTAACATCTTGTTTATTGTCAAACTGAACTACTAACTGTCAAATAGTCCGTTGAGCGCCTGAATCCTTTTATGAAAAGTGTGATCATGGCTCTTAGTTTAGACGATAAATTTAAACCAGTTTTGATATTTGGAGAAACTGAAAGAAATTATCATCTAGCAGTGATAGATTTCCCGAAAATCCTATTTGCGCAATTTTTTGAATAAGCTCCAAGCAACTGGTTCGCTGAAAGATGCTCCAAGATCAGAAAGAATGCCTCTCTCAGAAGAAAAAAAGGTAGAAATTGTTGCTGAAATGGTAATCAAACCGACTCAGTCGATGTCTGCAGTTGCTGAATCCGGTGGAGTTAGTTCAAAAAGTATCCAAAGGGTCCTAAAAAAGGAAAGTTTTATCCCTATACAATGAAAATCCTGCATGCTCTCACGGAGGATGGTCCAGACCGGAGGGTTGAATTTTGTGAGTGGTTAACAAGGACAATTGAAGGAGAACGGGGCTTCCTAAAACATGTTGTTTCGCAGACGAATGCACGTTTTTTCTCAATGGAAAAGTCAACAAACAGAATGTACGATACTGGAACGATACTAATCCACATATTTTCAGAGAGGGACATACCCAGTTTCCTGAAAAGGTGAATGTTTGACCGGGGATTTCGAGCAATCGCGTTGTTGGACCGATTTTTATCAGAGGCAATCTTACAGGAGTTCTTTACATAAATCTTTTAGAAACTGAAATTGAACCTCGAATAAGACAAATTGTATTAAACAATCAGGAAGAGTTTGAAAATCGTGAAATCACATTTTAGTAGGATGGAGCATCTCCCCATTTCGATCGCATGGCTAGAGAGTTCCTCGATACAAACTTTCCTGGGCGATGGATAGGTCGCAGGGGAAGTACAGAATGGCCATTAAGATCTCCGGATCTCACACCTCTAGATTTTTTCTGTTGGGGTTATCTATCTGAAGTGAAAAATCTACGCCACTGAATGCCAAACAATAGAAGAGTCGTAACGCAGAATGATAGATACATGTGAAGACATAGATGAACAGACTTTCATCAACGTGACTGAAGCTATTTATAATAGGTCACTTCATTGTCAAGATTTAGGAAAGGGCCACATTGAACACTTGATGAAATAATTGTTGGGGTTAAATAAAAGTGTTATTCAAAAATAAATTATATTTTTTTAGATAACTAATTTGTTTTGATTGTGAATTTACAGAACACATTCGTAGGCTTCGAGATTTTTCGGTAAGCGGTATTGTTTATCCTCAATAAACTCTCTTTACGCCTCTTATCAGTCGAATTCATTGAGAGATTTAACTACAAATTGATAACAACGTTCAGTTAGCAAAATGTTTTCGGAAGTGACCAAAATCCATTCTTCATTTTAAACCAGAATATCACTTTTCAAACGTAAATATTTCGAAAACAATTGAATTCAGAAGTATAGTGTATGGGAGAAAACTGTTGAGAATTATAAGCAGATTTCGAAAATGGAATAATATACGAGGTGTTCTATTTAAAAAAATTATTGAAGATTGCGTTTAGTGATTTTTTCATGAAAAAGTATTTTTCATCTCCTATCTGAGCCCTAAGAATTTCGTTTCGATATAACAGTTGGTTCAAAAATTAGTAGGGGGGGAACGGACTCTAGACGAGCACTGTATGAGTTCAGTCGATAAAATAAGTATTGAAGGTAGTAATATAGTAACATGAAAATACGTTGACAACAAACAGATAGTACCTAGCACAACACTATATATATATATATATATATAAATAAATTCAGAAATAACGACTGAAAATTGGTATGAACAGTGGAGAATAACGGGGATCTTCAGTCAGCACAAGTGTTGAACTATGAAAAACTCTTTAATACGTTGGACCGAGCTTTCGTTTCAATTTTGAAACTTCTTCAGGGTCCTAAAATATGTAAATTACATTATTGAGAAAAAAAATACCGACTGAAGATCCCCGTTATTTCCCGTTTATATATATATATATATATATATATTCTATTTGGGGTTGCAGTCAGGTATAGGGCTGATTGGGAAAACTCTTTAGTATCCGTCAAGCATTCAGCAATCTTTATTGCCTTCCTCAGGACGACTACAATGGTATGGATTACATTATGAAAATATATATTGTTTGTCACTAACGTGAGATTGATGTAAAATTAGCACATTAAATGAACAGAAATTCATGAAAGATAAAATAAATTTTGACAATGACAACTTCTTTTGTAATCAATTCAAAATCAAGGCGGAAAATTTTGATCACAGGGCGATATATCTTTTCTTCTATTGAATTCTAGCAAGTGAGTATAGATTTGCGTAAGATTGTTTGAATCAGTTCTTTTATTCATTGATTCCTTATCATTTTTTATATGAACCATCTCTAGAAATATTCTTTCCTTTTCATTGGTCTCGTTATCTAGAATTTCTGTATTATCCTAGTCCATCCGATGATCTCTTTCATTCACATGTGCAGAAAGAGCACATGAATTAATATTACTTTCACAGTCGCTCTTATGGGATATGATACGACTGTTAAGGTTTCTTGATGTTTGACCGACATACGTTTTAGAACAGTCTCTACATGGTATTCTATAAACAACATTAGATTTTTGTTTATTTTGAATCAAACTTTTCACTTTTGTGTGTAATTTTGATATGGTTTTAACATTTTCCTTTGCGATTTTGATATTTTCATTCTTCAATACATTTATTAGTTTTGGAGTGAGTTCGTGGATATGGGGAAGAGATCTAAATATATATATATATATATATATATATATATATATATTCCCATTTCTTCTGTTCTGGAATTTTGTTCGGATATTGAAGGGATTAAAGAGTTTCTTTGGTTCAAAAGTAATTTATTGACGAGTATAAATTAAATTTTTTGAATAATTTGTTTTTTCGATTAATTTTCATAGCTATTATCAAATTGATTTTAATTTTTTGTGGATGGTATGAATAGTAGTTGATAAGTCTATTACTACATATTGGTTTCCTATACCATTTTGTAATAATGGTATTTTGTTCGGTTCTGATGACTTATATCTAAGAATGGTATACTGTTTTGTATTTCTTTTTCTGAAGTGAATTGGATATTGCTGTCATAAGAATTGAAGATGAATAGAATCTCTTCAATATTATCATGGTACAGATAAAATCAAATCATCCTAAAACGTTTGATAAAAGGAATGTTAAAGTTCACTCGAGAAACACAATTATCGAGTCATTCATCCATAACATAGTTAGCCAAAATAGGGGAAATATTTGATCCCATAGAAGTTCCAAAAATGAGTTTAAAGAATATGTCGGCGAATACGTTGAATTAAAAATGAATTCTAATATGTTCATAAAATGGGACTCATCAAGGGTGCAATAATTTTTGAATTGGTTCCATTTTGTAGAAATACATTTTTTAATTAGTAATAATGGTAAATTAGTAGAGAGGGAGATTACATCAAGACTTGTTATAACATAATTTTGTGGGAGTTGATAATTATTGATGAATTCACTGAATAAGAAAGAATCTTTCACGTAGAATGGGTTTTCTGTTTCATAAGCATTAGTTAGTATCTTGGTTAAAAATCTAGAGACTTTACTGGTGGGAGTATCAATGGAAGATACTATTGGTCTCATTGATATGATTGGTTTATGCATTTTTGGTAATGTATAAAAACGAGGAGCTACCGAATTGTAAATCATTAGTGATTTTGCTGTAGAAGTAACAATTTTCTTGGTATCTCTGAGTATTGAAACAATTTTATCATCTTTTTGCTGTAGAGTACAAGTGGGATCAGATTGTTTATCTTCTAATGAGGTTTTACTTTCATCAATATACTCATTCTTATACATTGCCACAGTTACATTTCCTTTATCACTGTTTGTTATGATAATTTCTGGGTTTTCTTTCAAGTATTTTTTTGTTTTCATATAAAGTTCATTTGAAAAATGCAAATTTCGATTATTTTTTTTGAAGAAATTTGTTATAATGCTGGTAAATTGAGATGTGTATATATCTTCCTTATCATCATCGAATGTTTCTATGATATATTCCAAGTCAACTAGGAGATGTGGAATATTGATATCACAGTTATTGGGAGATATACTGAATTTTGGGCCAAGTGATAAGAAATTTTGAATATGGGTAGGAATATTGATTTCTGTTGAATTTTTGAACCATTTCTTTTCGAAATGTATTTTGTGAATGTTATCATTTTTCAATTCTTCGATCTTATGAATATTTCTATGTTTAATTAGATGGAATTTTCTATTATAATTGATGTTGGCCCAGCGTTCAAATTATGAAATGATATATTGAGGAATCAATGTTGATACTTTTTCTTTTATATTTTGAAATTCATTCGTCATTTTAGATATAACGCTCATGGTAATTTAAATTTCCAAAGTCAAAATTTTCTTTCTTAATTTATTGTTGAAGTTATTAATTTGATATCCTGTTATTCCTTCTTGGTGGTTCATGAAATTTGTCATTCTGTATTCCATTGGTGATATGCTTTGGAAATAAATTGAGTTCTCTACATTTTAGAAGGAATATCTTTCTGTTCTTCATCGATGCTAATTTGATGTTGATATTTGCCCAGGTTCTTAGTAAATTTACGCTAGTTCTTCCATACTGATGTTGGATATATGTATTGAAAAATTAAAATATCAAAATCGCAAAGAAAAATGTTGAAACCATATCAAAATTACACACAAAAGTGAAAAGTTCGATTCAAAATAAAAATTAATTAAATGTTTAAAAAACCTGACACAAAAAACTCTGAAAAGTAAAGAACCAATATGTATTAGCCCTTTGAATTTAATATAAGTAGTAATATTTTGATCCAATCGTCGTCGCGTGGGGTGACAGATAAGAACATGAAATTAAAATATAATACAACTCAAAATGATTAAGTATGAAATTTAAATATAAGCTATCTAGGCAAAAAATAATATCAAATGGTTGAGTCTTAATTAGCGGTCCCCTGACGCGACGACACTTGGATCAAAACTTATATTAAATTCAAAGGACCGATACCTATCATTATTTTAGTCCTTACAGGTTTTCTTTTGTGTCGGGAGTTTTTTCCCAAAATACCAGAAAGTAAATCAAAATAATTCTGGAATAACAGTGGGAAATAGGAACAAAGATGCAGTTGTCAGTATTTTTCAATATATCTAGCAATGTTCAGAAAAATCAAACACTCACCAACGGCTTCACAATTCATATAAGCGATGTACAGAAACATGAAAAATAAATACTTTGTGGAGCTCATTTTTGAAGAATATAATGGTTGTGGAAACATCAAAATAATCTGTAAGTTCAATTTGATATTTCAATATATACTCACTCGAACAATTATTTAAATTGGCAATTATTTTTGAGCCAAGGCTTCCTTATTACAGAAGTTTTATTATTTTAAAGCTGAGGCTTCCTAATTACAGAATTTTTGAGGAAATATCCATGGGTTTTTTTTTAAAATCAGGGCCAAATTAGTCGATACTCAATCCTAACGAGTTTTTTCAATTTCAATACCACTTCTACTCACCGGTAATCAGAGCTATCTTTGTAGATCTTGGGAGTTTCGATTTTCAGAAATGACTACTCGTCAGGAACCTGGAATTTCGAGCACTTTCATTGAATCGGAACCTATATTTATCGGAATTTATTTCAAGTTTAACTTTCTACCAGTCACTTTCAGTTCTCCTCATAGATTAGATGTCTCACATTCAAACAACTAATGAAATTGTGCATTGATATTATCAAAAGAACTTGATTAATTTCTAGGCTCTGAGGTGTCAATTGATTCGTTATTATGGTCCGGGTAACGTAGGCTATATTTTGAATGAATGAAATCAAAATGGCGGACGTCACATAAACAAAGTTAGGGTATCTGAATTTTTTTTGCTATCGTATCGAGTGGGATGTCAAATGAAAGAGGAGAAAATTATGAGTTCATAAATATAGTACAAATTGAATATAAATAATGATTTGAGCAGTCTATGTATGTTTATATTTACGAATGTTCCATAACGCTTGAACTACTCATCCGATTTTGATGAATGAGGCGTAAATCGATTCCTTATTATGGTCTGGGTAACGTAGGCTACATTTTATACGGATAAAATCAATAAAATGGGTGTTTTAAAAAGGGGTTTCTAAATTTTATTTTTGTTATCGTATCGAGTGGGATATCAATTGAAAGAAGATAAAATCCTGAGTTAATAAATATAAATATAGTAAAATATTAAAAATAAAAAAATATAACAAGCGACAGAAAAACAATTCAATACTATATTTTAGCGTTTATGAATACTTCTAGCGCTTTCTATTGGCAGTTCTAAATATCAATCGTGTAAAAACAATAGAATCACCACCTGTTTCGTGTTTCTGTTTCTATTACATAGACATTAATTTCAGAATCTCACATATTATCAATAAATCCCACAAGGTTCAATGAGGTAGAAATTCAACGCAAAAAAATCGTTATAATGAAATCGAATGTCCGTAATAGCAATTTTTTAGCGCGGATTCTGAATATATTTCCATTTTCTACTGTCACAAGTTCGTCCATAATAATTCATCTTCATTTCAAAGTTAGGTGAAATAGCTATTACGTTGGAAAGGGTAACATTCTACATTGTTTGATAATCAAGTAGCTATTAGTCACGCTATCATATCATTCTTTTTTTTGTTGTCGCGTCAAAGGTTAAAACGAAAAAGTTTGAAAAGAAATAAAAAATAGAAAACTGTAACCCAACTACGGAAAAAATAAAATGCACTTGAAAGTCAGAAATAGTATACACGCTATATTCGTTCCATCTGTATGTATGTATGTATGAATGTAGGTAATGGAATCTTTGAAATTAATTTTCACCCACTTCCAGACGTCCAAATTAATTGAAATTTTGCACGCGTTTTGAGAACCCAGACAATACAATCATTTCATTACTATGTCTTGGTATTTCCATCAAGATCGTCAGAAAAAAATAATTTATATTTCTCTATTCTCGAATGTCGACCAAAATTGGTCGAATTTGCCATTTTTCGATGGAAATTGTCGCACAACTTGAAATTGTGGTATTCTCTATTGGTTTCGACATCCGAGTCATATGCGGCAAAAATTGTCGAATAACATGAGCTGGCAACACCGAATTACCGATTCGCGAATGTGTTCTTTGCCTAGGTTTGAATTTGAAGTTTGAACATGGTTAGAAGTTTCGCTTGACAGTTTTACGTAAACAACCTTTTCATTCAAATATTTCAAATATCAAATGATTAATGGCATTCGAAGAAAAGAAACATAGTTATTGTACTCAATCACAGAAACAAACCCTAATAAATTTGAGGAAGGAAAAGGAAAATGAGCCACTTCTATCAGGCAAATTTTCTAAAACCTTCACATTCCAAGATGCAAAAAGTAAGTGGCAGACTATAGCTTCAATTCTGAATTCGGCCCCAGGAGCATCCAAAGATTGGAAGCAGTGGAGAAAGGTAATAAACAACATATCGAACGTTGATAGATCAGTTATTTCATTTTTTGCAGTGCTGGCAAAATCTAAGATCGAAAACAAAAAGGAAAAAATCGGAACAAATTAAATATGCTAGAGATACTGGCGGTGGTCCTCCACTTCCACCTGAACTTGATATTACAGATGAACTTATATTGAGCACTATAGCACCCACAGCGATCACAGGTGATACGAATATGAGTGAAACCCCCATAGATTTTGACTTCACATTCAATGATAGAATGGAGGATCACTCAGTTGCAGTACAAAGAAGATATTATCCCTTCCTCAACCATTGCTTCAAAAAAGAAAAGAACAGTGGCTAGCCAACGTTTGCACACCAGTGCTGTTGCGGCAACTACTTTTGCTGAAGTTAGTAGAGATACACTGGAAGTGCAAAAGCAGTACTATGAAAAAAAACTCCAGTTACTTGAGTGACAAGTAGTTGCTATTGAAAATTCGGTGGAAGTTCTTGAAGGAAGGGACATATTGTGTCAGTGACTGTTTAGTTTTTCCTACTATTTAAGTTTCTGTACTGGTAACAACTGTATTAGTTTCCTGTTTCTCATAAGTTTGTGCATTCTTAACAAGCATTCAAATATTATTTCTTTAGAGTTTGTGTACTTGTACAAGTATTTGAAGTTTATTTATTGTTGTTTTCTCTTACCATATTTTATAAAGGAAAAAAAAGTTATTTGGGTTATGAACATCAAATGCAATATATTTAAATAAATGATTATCATCAACATTTGATTGGATTCATCTGAAGTAATTCATAAGCCTCCTCTCTAGCCTCATACCCTCTGTCAGTAACTGATTTCTTTGGGCATTCTGGTTTTCATTCTCGTGATTAGGAGGAATTAGACCAAAATCTACTTTTCCTAACTGTTCATCGTGATTCAATATTAACTGTACATTATTTTCTATGCACTATACAGGCGTTTATGATGGAAGATGATTTATTAGGTGAATAATGTGAAGTCCTATGTTGAGTAGGCACCTGAACCTCATTTTCAATAATCCATTACATCTTTCAATGGTGCATCTTGCTTTTTTTGGACTTCATTGAACCTTTCGTTTTCCTCCGTAATGGGGTCAATCAAGGGTGTAATAAGCCATGGACGAAGAGGATATCCAGAATGTTCCAAAAATATAGCACAAGTAAATCACTAACTGAAATTAGAACACTAGAAACAATATAGCAAACTTTTATGTGGGAAGTATTATCTCTATATTCTTCTGAACATTAACTTATTTTTACCCAGAAGAAAGTACCCTTCAAATTCTCTTACATATAACTAAACTGAAAATTCATTCACATTGCTATTATTCCATATGTAGGAATCATGGGTGCTACCAGGATATTTAGCATTGACATGAAGTATTTTCATATTTTCATCAAATATCTGAAAATAAATCATAGTGTAGAAATAATTCATTACTTTTGCACACCTATAACTTACCAACTGAACATTTATGGAATGGTACTGTTTTCGATTCACAAAGATATGTTCCGGTGCAAATGGACTATGCTTCTTTGGAGGTACAATTGCCACATGTGTGCAATCAATACAGCCCATAACTCCTGGCATCCCAAATGTATTGCGAAATCTAAAATGATTTGAATGTAGCTAAGTATTCATCTTTCTTGTTTCTGTAAACCCTTGTCTCATAGCATTGAACTCATTGATATTTCTCGGAAATTTTACAAATTCTGAAAAAATTTCTGGAGAAGTGAGAGCTAATGTAATGTCATTCACACATCTGCTTACTGAGGATTGTGACAGTGCAAAACTTTTATTGTCTCCCACAGTTCCCTACGAACCAGTAGCATATAAATGTAATGCCACAAGAACCTAGAGAAAATAAACAAAAATCATTAGTGTAGTACCTCAATTCAACCTGGTTGGTAGGTACTTATAGAATTGTTTTATAACTCACCTTTTCTTCAAAAGGTATTCAGGAAGCTCGATGCCCCTGTTTTTCACCTTCTGTAATAAATATTTTGATGTTATAAGAAAACAATTCTTAGAGATGCCGACCGTTGATTCTAATGATGATGGTTCTTCACCCAACAATACCAACCAGGAAATAATATTCCATTCTACTCCCATAAGAGATATAGGAATCGAAGAAAACCGGAACCCGAAAAATATTTCTGATATTCAACATGAAGCTGACCTAAAAATTCAGTCGGCAGAATGTTCCTTCGGTAATATTTTCGAATCTATTGAAAGTATGCTTGGCGCAGATTATGTTGCTTTTTCTTCAACACCTGAAAGTGATCAAATTGATACCAATGGATGTGTGAATTATGGAAAGACACCAATTGATCATGTTCCTCCCGATTCCGAAGAAATTCCGATTGGATTGGAACTTTTCGATTGGGAAGAGAATTAAATGAGTTATTCCCGAATTCTACTGCTCGGTTCGAAGAATATAGAAAATGAAAATTTGAGAGGATCAAGTTATGATAAATGTATAATTCGAGAAGGGTCATTTTTATTAACGAAAAGAGGGTATAGAATGATTTATAAAAATGATAGGCTCATAGAGATTACATATCAATTTGTTATCAACAGAAATATAAAGTCTGTGACTAATACTTGTGCAATATATTTCAAACATTACCGTTATCTCAAGAAATCTGATGCAATCAAGGTGTATGCTTATTGTACGCACATTTGTAAAAAATGTATTCTCACGATCAAAGATGTTTCTGTGACAGATGTTATAACCCATACTGTGGAAGTCTACAGCAGTTCTTTGGATTTCAACCATATCAATAAACTGGGCAAGCAGCTGAGAGGTGTTGAAAGGAAAGTTATCAAAAATGAACTTCTACATTTGAATCCACTGGATCAACTTCAAAATGATGTATTGGCACTGGATGAGTCGACCGTAACGATATCGAAAAATAAAGGAAACGTTCGATGTGACGCTGTCTACAGAAAAGCCAAAACAGAAATCGTAGCAAAAAATGACAGAGATTCCAAAGATATACAAGATTTGATTTTGATGAGAAAAGATCATCCGGAGTATATAAAATGTGTAAGTGTTCCGTTGCACGTCTATATATGGAGTAACGAGCAAATGTTTTTGAGTGACAAAAAACATACTTCGCATCTGGATGCAACAGGATCTGTGATTCGAAAACCAGATAAATCTACCACACTAGTGTATTATTATGCTGGTGTTGTTCAATTAGCCAGAAATGATGCTGGCTCCATCGCTTCGTGGCTTTCGAAATATAAATCATTCTGTTTATTTCCCAGTTCAAAGAAATGGCTTATCTTCGAAAGTATCGTGGTTGATTTCAGTTTCGCATTTTCAAACGCCATATCCACAAATGGTTCTAGGATATCAATCAACTCTCTAGCCAATTGCTTGGTCAATCTGAATGTTTTGATGAACTTTCTATCAGATAAAAGCCTGAACGCATTTATATATATATATATATATATATATATATATATATATATATATATATATACCTTGTCTGCCTCGAGGCCGTTGATAGTTTTCTTGATTTTCTGAATTTTCAATCGCTTTAACCTATGAAATTGATAAAGAAAATCTGTCAAATATATCATCCCGCATTCGACATGAAATTTTCGACCACTCTAGACCATTCTACAATTTGTCTATCAAAAATTTTTGAATGCAACATTTGAGAATGAGAGATTGCGTTTTTCGTTCGACAATGTAGAAATCTCGCATGCGCCACAATGTCACCGTTTGAGAATAGACTCATTCACCATAATTTCGAAAAAACGTCTATTTCATGTGAATAAATAAATTGAAGAGTTTTTCTACCGTAGTCCATTTTAGTTTTCTGTAGCAATATGGACTAGAAAGTTGAAAATGAAATTATAGTTTAAAAACTAAAAGAATACGCTAATGTAGCAATAAGGACTGAAAAGTTGAAAATAATAGGAACAAAGTCATTGATCAATAAATTTCCTCTTATGTAAAAAAACCGTAGGGTGTTCTCCACTCACTTTTCATAATGTTATTGAAATAACTGATCTAATATCCATTGTTTTTATTTGTTTATCAAATTATAGTGTTTCCTTTCTGTAGTTGACAATGCACGACCATGGCAATTGAATTGAATTGAATTATAAAGTTATTGATGTGAATGAAACTGCCAGAAGACTGCAATAAAACTAAATAAACAGGAGTATCTAACATATCAAATCAAAAGACTTGTCTACTCAATGAGACGATCATAGCAATCAACACCTAACTTGTTCCCTACTTTTGAGTTTATTTAATTTTTTCCGTGGTTGGGTAACAATTTTTCAAACTTTTTATTTTATTTATTAAACAACAGGCCTTGAAATTTATATCAAGTTTATATTGAAAGAAAACGTCTAACCACAGAGGCTTGTATTAATTACAAGGTTCGTTATCGTCTCGCCGAGGGGTTTTTCAGACTATTTTTTCAAAAAGACGTATACAAGGTTAAACACGGTTGAAATAGGTTTATATCACAATGGGTAAAACATTCAAGGTAACAATTACTTTAAAAAACAATTAAAGTTTTTTTTTTCAAAACAAAAAGTAGCGAAACCTGATGAATACTTCTCTGATAATAATTTGATGATAATAGAGTCATAATATTATAAGAGCAATCACCTTCCAGATATAGACGTAGATCCAAGTCTCCAATGTTATTACAGGTAACACAGAGGCTACTATTTATTAGTTTTTATCATACATGCATTACAATCCTTATTTTATGAACTAGAAAGCGTGGGAAATCTCAAGATTAACACACTCCGTGTTTTGAAGGTTGCCAGGTAACAAAAACAAGTCCAACTCTGTCAAATTACATCAGAAATATAGAAAAAATTGAGTCTGTTTCTTCCCGATCCATAGCATTAACTGGATTTTTCTGGTATCAATTTCAAAACAGCACCCTCGGCTAATTTTAAAATTTCTGATGGGAGTTCTCCTTGATTCGCAACCATTGTAAAATTATCAATCATATGAACTGTCAAATGAGCTTGTAAACAACAATTGCCATATCCATGTCAACAAGACGTGATATCAGATGTCCATTACATACCTGATTAGATATATCAAAATATAAGGAACATTATCCTGATCTAAAATTCATTTCCAGCATTGTTTTGAAGTTATGATGCAGGTATAACAAGAAATAGCGTATGATATACGTGTATAAGTGCCTTTGAAGCACTTGCAACGTTGAGGGCACTCCGCTCCGCGTTGTGTCCCCAAACTCGATGCGCGTGCTTTGAAGGCTCACTTATACACTTGTATCATAATATATTATTGAACATTCTGTTCATAATTTCGAACAAATAAATACTATTGATTTCGTGAAGATGTGGTGGGTAATACGCATGACCGAACTCCATACGACTTATAGTTGCTATTTAGAAAAATATTTGAAATTTGCACACCATTTTTTATGGTTCCAGTGAGTGTACCGTGTGGGTTTTGTCTCGAAATATTGAGTGGAAATGTCTCTTTGTTATATTGAATATAAAGTAATAAAAATAGAATAATTCCAGGTGGATATTTCAATAGTTTCATCTGAAGTAACCAATCAATTGAAAGGTGATTGAGTCATACAAATCTTCTTTATTCAACTATAGTTGTTTGACTGTATGTGTGTTTCAACGTATTTGATAAATTTATATGTATTTATATATTGATTCACCTTCATCGTTTTATGTGAATAAGGAAGGCCACCTCAAATAGTCCTGAAGATGATACAATAGAGTTTCGAAACATCAACTAATTGACATTTGGTTTTCTTCACCTCGACCAAATTGCTGCCAATTTAAACACTCATTAATGAGAATCACATTATAATATAATGAATTCTGATATATTCATTCATCTGATCTTTCGTAGCTATGAATTTTTTTGTCGAGAAAGAGGGTACAAGCAACACAAATGAAGGGTTTATTGGGCAAATATGGAATGCATATTGTTCAATCCCTTGTTGGTTATGTTGCAAGGATATAATGGTAGGTGCTATTTTGCCACTTCCATATTACTAACGATGAATAATTATATAAACATGGTTCAGGCTGGTGATTACGCATTTTTCAGATGATTCGGGTTTGGAGATCAACACAAATTATTTGCCGAGTAACTATTTCACTCTTCTTGAAAAAATAGTTGATCATGAAAAATTACGTCACATTGGTTTTTTACATAAAATCAGACTTCAAAATATTTTATTATAGTCATCCAATGGGTATCATTGCGATACTAGAACTGAAATATTCCAAAATGATTATTTGAATTATTTGAATAAAGAATATAGGTACCACGTTTTCAAAACGGAATAAAAAGTATAAAATAATTTCTCCTCAGCCCATACAGATTGTCCTGGAAATTTGTGATTGTGAATTTTTAATAGTTATGAAAATAATTGTATGATTTGAAAACAAAAACAACGCGGGGCGCAATAGATAAATGCATGAATAGTTAACCGAAGTCACTTATTTTATTGCACTGCCAATGATGTGTTGTACGAGTTTTCTCAACGACAGCTACTCCCTACACTCCCCACTATTATTTATTACATGCGCCCCACGTTTTTCGTTCCAAATCTTTTCATAGCAATTATGAATTCACAATTAGAACATTTTCTGTATGGGGTTATGGATCTGTATGGAGTTATAAATCTGTATGTGGCTGTGGAAAATGATTTAATTCTTTTTAGTCTGTTTTAAAATGTTATATCAAAAAATATATTTGAATAATTATTCAGCATTTTCTAATGTATTGTCTCCGGAATTATGAGCACCACCACAACCACCACACCTCCAAATTTCAAGTTAATTAGACGACTAGAAGTGGTTCAAATTTAACTTGCAGAATTTGTACCAAACAGGCAAGAAAGCGAGTTAATAAAAACATAGCAAAAAGTCACACAGATTCCTAAATCTTCCCAAAAGAATTATTCATAAGAGATTCAATGTTGAAATGCACGAAAAACAATGTTAGGCTCGAAAGTGGCCAGAATAGGAAACATTTACGGGAGAGAGCATCAAAATGTTGACCAATGGTACTCGATATATCTCGAGAACTGAACGGGCATAAAATCCATAACATACGGACAATTTGGCACAAAATGGGTACAATTCATCGAAAGAAGAAAATTTTCCAATTTCCATTTATGAGTCACAGCGTCAAGTTGGTGACTCACAGGAGAAACTCGAAATATCTCGAAAACTGAACAGGCACAAAATTCATAACATACCGCACAAATTGGCACAAAATGGACCCAATTATCGAAAGAAGAAAATTTCCGAATTTCCATATATGGGTAACAGCATCAAGTTGGTGACCAACAGGAAATATCTCGAAAACTGAACGGGCACAAAATTCATAACATTCTCAATGTAGAAATATTTCCCAATAATACTGCATGATCAGTGATAATTATCACTCGATATCACGTTCTACAGTTATAAACTCTGCAAAAACCGTTCCATCCATCGCCCCTGACGCGCGTGTATGTCACACAGGTAACCCCATGAGAGATTAAGACTCAAACTCAGTTTATCTAACGATCGTGATAATTACAGAATTCTACTGCAATAATTCTGGAAGATACGGAGGCGTTTCCATGGAAAGTGAGACAAATTCGGATTTTTCAGAACTGAAAATTTCCCAACGGAAATATGGATTGGCACTGAAGTTGAAGACCTGATCACGAATATGTAAGAATTTTGAGCTCATCTTGCCCCCTTATATTATTTTTCGCAAAAATGAATATATTCATTGCCCCTGGCGCGTAGGGTATGTCACTCAGATCAACCTCAGAAGAGATTTGATTCACCTTCGGTATATTCAACGATCGTGGAAATTATAGAATTCTACTACAATAATTACGGAAGTGGGAAGTGAAACAAATTCGGCATTTTCAGAACTGAAATTTTTTCAGCGGAAATATGGATTGACACTGAAGTTGGTGCCCTGATCACGAATCCGTAAGCATTTTGAGCCTATCTTGACTCCTAATATTATTTTTCGCAAAAATCGGTATATCCATCGCTTCTGGTGCGTATTGTATATCACTCAAGTCGTCCCCATGAGATAATTCAGACTCACTCTCAGTATATCTACCGATTGTGGAAATCACAGAATTCTACTCCAATAATTACGGAAGATACGGGGGCGTTCCCATGGAAAGTGAGACAAATTCGGATTTTTCAGAACTGAAAATTTTTTAGCGAAAATATGGGTTGGTACCTAAGTTGAGGTTTTCATCACGAATCCGTAAGAATTTTGAGCACATCTTGTCCCCTCATATTATTTTTCGCAAAAATCAATATATCTATTGCCCCTGGCGCGCAGTGTAGGGGAGAGACGGTGAAGATGGCGTATCTAAGAAAATACCTCAATATTTCAGGCTGTTAGATGGAAAAAGGAATGAAAATACAATGCATGTATGAAATAAACAATTGTTTACGATAATGTCTGGTTGTTTTTGTTGTTTGAGTAATCTGACACATTTTATAGGAAAAACAAAAATATTTGCACTCGCGCCATCTTTTCCTCCATAGAGGAAAATATGGCGCATCATGGAGGATAAGATGACGCGGAAAATGAAAGATCACCATGCAAAACACACTTATAATGAAATATATTCTTGAACATGAGATTAAACAGGACAAAAATCGCAGATGTAGTTATCCGGCCTTTCAGTACCTGTGCAGGCTTTGTGGGACCAAATACCACAACATGTGCATCGGAACCAAACTTCATTGTCCTTTCCGAAGTCACCACATACTGAGCATGTTTCCCCTGCATCACTTACATCGTCCAGTTCATCATCATCGCATAATTCATCATTATCGTAGCTCTCTTCATCACTGTCGCTTTCTGAAATGATCTCTCTGGTTCTCTTTTTGGTTTTCGTATTCTTCACTTTTATCTTTGGTGTTTTTTTTTGTTTGCCCTTCATTTTATTTTTGCTTTTCATTTCATTTCCTTTGGTTTCTGAAGAGATTCTCAAATTTGTCTTAGCTGCGTTAGCCTTCTCCATTTTTATTCTTTTTTTTCGATCCTTTCCATCTAACACTTCTTTGAATGGTGTGCTTGTCAAAATTTCAGAATGTTGCTTCGGACGTGGATTTTTCTTTGTTTTTCCTCTTGGAACTGGTACTGGAGAAATTAACACAATGGGAACATGTTTCATGGTTTGAATATTAGATATATTCGACAATACTCTTTTTGTTGGCGTTGTTTGCACTGGAGATTGTCTGCTTGTTAATCGTTGTGGTGACTGTGCCCTCGGAGTCTGTTCAATTTGTCTGCTAGTTGATGGTTGTGGTGACTGTGCCCTCGGAGTCTGTTCGATTTGTCTGCTTGTTGATGGTTGTGGTGACTGTGCCCTCGGGGTCTGTTCGATTTGTCTGCTGATTGATGGTTGCGATGACTGTACCTTCGATTGTGCAATATTCGTTAAAGAAGGCAATGATATTGAAGTTTCATTGAAGTTTTCTGCTGGGGCAAAGTCAGAATCAGAAAATTTGGTGGGGTCTACTGGAAAAATACCACACGTTTTGAATCCCGAAACTCCTTTTTCTATATTAGCAACTTTCTCATATGCTAATTTAAAAATTTCAGGCAAGTCATAAGGAGTCACTTTGTTCTCGAAATCAGAATTGTATATTTTCGATTTCAAAAATAAATGACACTGTGGACTGAATGAATTTTTAAATGGGCCAAAAAAAGTTACGTCCAATGGCTGCAATCGGTGAGATGTGTGTGGAGGAATTGAAACCATAATTATTCCCATCTTCCTGCAAAATTCGTATATTTCAGTAGAAATATGACTACTATGGTTGTCCAGAATAAGCAAAACTGGATTTTCCAGACTGCTCAAGACTTTTGCTTGAAAATGTTTAATCCACATAAGAAAGATATCTTCGTGGCTCCATCCACTCTCTGAGCAGGTATAAATCGCACCGGATGGTCCATTTTTTCCTAATAATGGACTCATTCGTTTTCTAGCGAATACGAATAATGGTGGTATAAAGCAGCCAGTTGCACTCATGCACACAATAACTGTTGTATTTTTTCCACGTTCCCAAGATGTTACAATACCAAATTGCTTGATTCCTTTTGGTCCAAGTCTTTTTTGATGTTCATTGGGAACTGTGGATATTCCCGTTTCATCAACATCAAAAATTCGGTCAGGTAAAAAGTGGTATTTTTCTTGCATTTTTAACAAATTAATAAAAATGTATCGACCTCACTTTTGTTGAAAGCAGTGATTCTATTAATACTAGTAGCCTCTGCTTTGCGTAATGAAATATCAGGATTTCTTTTCATAAAACGTTGAAACCAGTCTTTACCCGCCATTTGTTTTTCGACATCAAATGTGTTTCGTATATTATTTTTTTCAGCATATTTGAATGCAATTTTTCTCAATTCCATAGGCATTAGACCGAAAAATAATTTAGCCAGCGTGATCACATGATGGGAAATTTCTTTTTCCTGAATGAGTGAAAACACAGGAGCTCTTCCCAAAGACTGAGATTTTGATTCGGTTTGTTTATTTTTGATTTTCAATTTCCGCCTCAAAGTTGCTTCTGGTATTTCGAACGTTCGAGAAACTTCTCGAATTTTTCGATTATTTGCAACTATTTCGTGTAAAGCGGCATTCACTTTCTCTAAGGAATAATTTCCTCTTTGGGTTTTTCTGTTGTATTTGACCGGCATCTGTAAAATACATTTCCATGTAAAATCTCGTACAAACACAAATTATCGGGTAAGATGACGCACATTGCGGCATCTTACCCGATACAACCCGACAATATAAAAATTATTATGAATGTCATTCATCACTGATATATGTTTACGTACACACTTACGAGACATAGAAAATTAATTACCTATCAGCACCATGTGGAATTAGAATAAAAATAATAAAACTGAATGGCTTACCTTTCAAGATTAGATCAGAGCTGCGCAATAACGTAAAAACGTCGAACACGTTTCGTTTATAAACTAATACTAACCGGCACGGCGGATGACTCCTATTCGCTATAGACATGCAGCAGCTCATTACAGATTACACTTCACATCAACTAGATCCCTCTATCGTTTCAATTAGGTAATAGTTAGCTGCGTCATCTTCGACTCCGCGTCATCTTCACCGTCTCTCCTCTATGTCACTCAGATCAACCCCAGAAGAGATTTAGACTGACGCTCGGTATATCTAACGATCGTGAGAATGACAGAATTCTACTACAATAATGGCGGAAGATACGGGGGCGTTTCAGCAAAAATATGGTTTGGTATTGAAGTTGATGTCCTGATCACGAATCCGTGAGAATTTTGAGCCGATCTTGCCCCCTAATATTATTTTTCGCGAGAATCGGTATATCCATCGCCTCTGGCGCGTAGTGTATGTCACTCGGGTCAACCCCATGGGAGAATTCAGACCTTACCTCAGTATATCTACCGATCGTGAAAATTACAGAAGGTACGGGGGTGTTTCCATAAGAAGTGAGACACACTATATATGTTGAAAAACTACTGATGCATTGATTCCGAATCAAGCATTTTTACATAAATTTTTCGAATTTGAAACTTTCAAAAAAGCATTAATTGAAAATTTTTGGAACGATGATTATCAGGATAATGTTCGCGAATGTTTGCAATGTGATAGGTATGACGAAGAAGGTTCTTCAGTAGAGCATCCCATAAAATCTATAGCTTGAGCAAAACACCTGTAACCTTCAATTCCGGAATAAAAAATTAATCAAAATAATTGGAAGGCATTTTCCAGAATATATCTCAGTTATGTTAGATAGGAACAAAAAATATCAGAGGTACTTTAGAAAAATTGAGACAAGTAGATATATATAGGAAAGGAACAGAATCAAAACGAGTTCTATCTGTGGAAGATAAATATAAGGAATCAGGGGTTCAGTTCCCGCAAATATTACGACAAGAATAATTAGGCTTATGCAAAAAATAACGGAAATGATCATCAATTCAGGACTACGACAAAAATACATGGTGAAAAGAAAATTCAGAAGAAGACTCCATCAATTTTAGGCCCTGTCGTGGAAGCAATAATTAGTAGGGCTAAGTCAGTATCGAATAATCCACGAGAAGAATTACTAGAGGAATGTGATTATGAACATTCAGCTATTAATGCGAAAACACCCATAACTTTTCCTGCACTGGTAGATAGTGGTTCAGGAATTTGCGCCATCAGTGATTAAGATAGATTGCCATCATATCATATCATTATTTCAATGTATGGGTATGGAGGTAGTTGCTGCTTCCAAAGATAAACAAAGAATAATTACAACAACAATGTACATTTTCTGTAATGGTGTTGATATTATTCATGAATTTTTATTGATATCCGATTTAGCTCAACCAGTCATAATAGGAACTGATTTGTCGAGAAAATACTCGGCATGACTTGATTTAGGCCAAGAAAGTATCATTATCGAAATGGGTTCCAAATGGGTAGATATTCCCGAATTCGGATCAAAGGTCAAAAATGAGGATTCATTTCAAATGAAAATATCAAATAATAGAAAAATAAGCATTCTGAATGATTTATCAGAACAATACTCAGCAACTTTTGAAGATATTGAAGAATTAGTCAATAATTGTGTTTTGAATAACGAACAAAAATACATATTTGTTATCTTTTTACAGAAACATAAGAATTTTTCTTCTGAAAAACCAGGTCATGTGAATTGTTACGTTCATGAAATGAAACTAAAAGCTTAAAACGGTTTCAGTTTAGGACAATATCCGGTATCAATCAGTTATAACTCACCGGTGCAAAAACAACTCGATTTAATGAAAACATGGGTGGTTATAAAACGATCAGCCACTCCATATATTTCACCCATTATGACAACATTGAAAAAAGACAATAGTGTCAGAATTTGCTTGGATGCTAGACATTTGAATAGAATTATGGAAAGAGAATATGATAACTTCGACTCGTGGAGAAAATCTTACATCCAATGAGAAAATTTCAATATATGTCTTGCTTGACTGTACTCATGGTTACTGGGCAATTCCGTTATCAACTGAATCACAACATAATACAGGTTTTCGTTTTCATGGAAAAACATATTATTCCAAAAAACTTTCATTTGGTTTGAGTACAAGTGTTTCTGCATTTTGCCGAAGCATGAGTAGTATTTTTGGAACTGAATTCGACTCGTTCGTAATTATTTACGTTGATGATATTCTAATAACATATTGACCATTTGAAAAAAGTTATGTGCAAATTAGGAAAAGCTGGATTTACCATACGACTACATAAATATGCATTTTTTCGACAGGAAATACCGATTCTAGGATATAGTTTAGATAGAAATGGATATCGAACAAATCCTGATCGGGTACAGGCCATAGTTGATTATCAAATACCCAGGAATGTTAAAGAATTACAACGGTTTTTTAGGAATAACTAATTTTGATAGAATTTGTTGTAAAAACCCTGCAATGTTTCCAGCTCCTTTAACTGTACTATTAAAAAAATGGCATTGGGGAGAAAGTGAACAGAACGCATTTGAAAAAATTTAAATGAAACCTCAGGATAGTACATTATGTTATCATCCGCGTGATGACAATTCTTTTTGTTCACAAACGGACGCTTCTGATAGAGGTCTTGGGGCCCAACATTTCCAGGAAATAGGGAGTAAACCGTTTGCTATTGCTTGGGCCAGCATAGTACTTTTGGATGGAGTGAAAATATATCATTTGAATAAACGAGAAGCTTTAGATTTAGTTTGGGCAACAGAAAAATATCGGATTCATTTACTCGGTCGTGAATTCATAGTATACACTGTGCCATATTTACAAACATGCAGATTATTGTCGGCTCGTATTGCTAGATATGCTCTGGCTGTTCAAGAATATGATTTCAAATTGCAATACATTCCAGGTACACAAAACATAATAGCTGTACCATCAGATAGACTGTTCAAGGTTTTTCCAATAAATAAATTACCTCAAGAAATTCTTTCCGAATTGAAAAAAAATTGTATGAAAATTGGAATTTGTTATCTAAAAATCTTAAAAAATCATTAATATTATAGTTAGGAGAGCGGTATATTTTTTATTACTAGAAATTTTACTACGGTTTTTTCAATCATGATAATCTCAACAAAAAGAACATATCCCTTCATTTCTACATTTGTGTGTACTATGATTGAATCCGAAACAATTCATACACAGGGTTATATCATTATTTTCGTAAACCAAACAAGACTGCCAACCAAAATATAACCTAAATCCAGAAATACAAATTTTCCATTAACTTGGGCAAATATAGTGTGACTAGTTCTTTGTTCTATGTATTTTATGAAATCAATTTTGAATATATTATTTTCAGTTATATTATTTTGTTTCTTGAATTGTTCTTCAACTTCACTATTTGATGGTTTTTTTGTAAATTTTACTCCTTCACTTTTCATCCTTGGATTTTTCAAAGTGTTCTCTTCAGTAGAAAAATCCTTCTTAATTTTTGTTGTGATTTATTTCTTCAGCACTTCCAGATTATATTGGTCATAACAAGTTATCCAAATGGTTCCATCTTTCTGACTATCTATTTTATCTATTTCAATCTTTGGTTCCGTGTATCAAAAAGTGATGAAAAATTGTCGGATATTATTCTGACTTTTCGCCCCTCACAACTATCTTCCTGGTCCCTAGCTATTTGCAAGAATTTTATGAGTTTTTTCGTCTCGAATTCTATTTCGTCTTAGGTTATATTTGCATTTTTGAACGTTATTCTGTTCATGATCTTTCTGAATTCTTTCCAATTACAATTGTAGGTTCGCTACTTCTCTCTATCATCACCTCATTATTCGTTGAATATTTCAGCACTGTCGTTACGTTTGGATCATTTCTAGTTGGACCGCCATTCCACTCGTTATGCCTGGCGTTGAAATCACCGGCCAGAATGACCTTGTACTAACCAGATTATCTAAGTCTCTTTCCACGAATGTGCTCTCTGGAGGGCAGTATATTGAAAAGAGGCATGCTCCGTCGGTAAATCTTATTCCTATGTGCTCTATTATGGAGTTTAATTGTGGAATTTCAGTGAAAGGCATTCCATTTTTTATTAAGATGGCTACTTTCCCCGCGGCTCTCTCGCTTCCCGGTCTGTCGGCCCTAACGGTGGTGTACCCCCTGAATTTCAAATTGTGGTCCTGTCGGAGTTTAGTTTCGGACAGAAGCATTATGTCTACTAAATGTAAATGAATGAAGTTGCTGAGGAGCGCAAACTTCCCAGCAACTCCATTCGCATTAAACATACATGCCTTTAGACCTCTTTCTCCCGCCATTTTGTATGAAGGATTGGGCCGTGGCTTTAACTCTGTACTTTTCCGCTGTATTTATTAACATATTATATAATTCATACAGTGCTCTCTCAACCTTTGATAGGTCAACAAGTTTAGATATTTTTTCAGAAATCTCGAACAAGTTATCAATTCTTGCAGAGGATGTGTAGGGGTAGGGTATTGAGGACGAACCTGTGCTAGTTTGTTGTAAGTTATTTCTTTCTAGTAGGGGCAGCACCGTGGTTTCGGTGTGCCCTCTTCTCGACTGCTGTTGTCTTCTATCTGGGTGGAGTAGTTCCGGTCTCTCTGTATAGCCTCTTCCCGGGTTTTTCCCTTCTGCTGGATGGGGTATCGACGAGCTATCGCCGTACCCTCTTCCAGTTTCTGGCTGGGACAGCGATGGATTTTCACCGTGTCCTTTTCTCGAAATTTCTTTTCTGGGTCTCTGTTGTCCAAATTGTGGTGGTCCCTTTGTGCATTGATTCATTGCAGGCCCTTTCGCTGGTTCGTATCCGGGCATTTGTTCTTCTCGTCTATTATTTTTCGCTTTGTCATTTAAATAAATCAGGTTTTTCTCGTACACTTCGCAGATTTGAGCGTTCGCTGGGTGGTTTCCCCCACAATAACAATATTAAGCTGGGGTTTCTAACTTCTTCTGATATTCCCTGGTGTGGTGGCTCTCAGTGCACTTCACATACCTGGGGCTTCTGAAACATTTGCCGGTTGCGTGTCCCCATCTCTGGCATTGGTGACACTGTGTTATTCTCTTATCATATCTCATGACCTCCCAAATGACAATCATGTTCATTACGGTTCTCACTTTGTTGGTAAGGTAACTAATCTTTGTTTCAGAGTCTGTTGTGACTATGGGCAGCCTTCTATCCGTATTTTTCATTTGAAAGACTTTTTTTACTTCAATTCCTTGATCTATGAGGTCTTCTTTAATGTCTTCTTCGTCCCCAAGCCTTTTAAAACAAACGAATGAATTTTTTCATCCTTCGTTGTGTAGGTGAGAAATTCCACATGGAGTTATTCAAAAATGTACATCACTTTTCGATAGTCATGTTCCGTGAACTTTCTAAAGGTGGTGATGTTGTTACCTAACTTGGCTGTGTATTTTTTGCCTAGTGTGAGCGTTCCTTCAGCAATTATTGGGGGCATAACTTTTCCTCTAACTCCTTGTTGTTCTGTCCTTTTTTGGGATTCAGCTGTTGCTTTTGGTTTGGTTGCATTTACTTCTTTTTTGTCTGCTATCCGGTAAGTTTCCGTGCTTTGGCTGGTTTCAATATTGTTTAATATTTCCTTTGTATTTTGATCAATTGCTTTTTTCCTGGCTTCCCTTTTGCCCTTGTTTTTTTGCTTTCTTTTTCGAACGAATGAATTTTTTCATCCTTCGTTGTGTAGGTGACAAATTCCACATGGAGTTCTTAAAAAATGTTCATCACTTTTCCTAACCTAACTTGTATTTTAATCAATTGCTTTTTTCCTGGCTTCATTTCTGCCCCTGTTTTTTTGGTTTCTTTTTCGCACTTTTCGTTTTTTTGAGCGTTTTATATCCTATTTCCATGTTCATATCAACTTCAACGTTGCTCACTTCCGGACTGGCTAGCGCTTGAAACCTGTTTTCAGTTTCGCAGCTTGGCCCTGGCTTATTCACGTTGTTTTCTTCGGCGTTATTTTGACCATTGGCTCAAGCTTTGGTTTTTCTTTTATTTTTTTCCCTTCTGTATTGAAAGTTCTCTATCTTCTTCCATATCAGACGTGAGTACGATAAGTTGGTCCCTAAAGTTCTGGAAATCCTGCCGATGTTTGTTTGTGAGCTTCCTATGATAGTACTTGAATAGGGCTTCTTGTTTGCCCCATATAGTACTTCATATGGTATGCCCACTTCCTCTTCTTTGAAACTTTCTTTTATTCTGCTTTCCGTCTGTTTGGCCCATTTTCTGGCCGCTTTAGTTATGTCAAACCTCAGTTCATTAGCTCGCTGTTGCGCCCTTTGTACTGCTTCTCCATTCGGAAAGTAGTTTTTATATTTTCATTTATTTTCGGTTCTTTCAATTTCCCAGTCTGAGTCTCTATCTAAGCTCTTATCTTGATTGTTGTTCTCTTGACTATTTATTTCTTGCTTGCTGCTCATGGCAGGTTCTTTCTTTTCTTGATTCTTCATTTTAGTTTTGGACTTTGGTGGTGTTTCCTCAACTATCTCGTTTATTTGCTCTTTTTCTTTTTCGCCTCTCTCGGTTTCGATTTTCTTTATTTTCTTGAGTTCTTCTCTCTCTTCTTTTTCTTCCCAAGCTTTTTTAATTTTTTTTTCTAGTTCCGCTTTATCGGCCTCTTCTAGGGCAGCGTAGCCTCCTATGTCTTTGCCGGTGTATTCTCTTCTTCTTCTTTCTCTTTCCCTTCTTGATTTTGGTGTATTTCAATTGTTTCCTCTTCTTTGCTAATTTTGTCTTGTTTTCTATCTCTTTCCTTTTCATAATCACTCTTGAATTTTTCTATATTAGAGGCCTTTCGTGCCTTTAGTTTCTCTGACACTGTGACAAGCTTATGTCCCGCTGATAGCTCAGTCTGTGTACGTGTACCTATACACTTTGTGTAGATTGTGTAGTCATCGGCTTTGATATACTTAGGGGCAATTTCTCCACATTCACAGCGTTCTATTTTGGATTTTACCTGTGTTTCTAGCCTTGTCTGTCGTTTTGTACTCTTTTCATCTGCCTCCACTGGGCTCATTCGCTTTCTTTTCCATTTTCTTTCTCCATCCGCGATTACCATTCGACTACTTCTCCCCATTGGTCTTGATCCTGAGGAGGTTGATACATTGTAAGGATCATTTTCTGTATTGCTCGCTGCGCTGTATACACTGCTGTCGCTAACCTGTGGGTTTTTTGTTGGCGTTCCCAAATACCGTATTGTTTGCTTGGCTTCCACTACTTGTATTTCTACTTGCTATATTGTGGGCCGTTTACTTCCTTCGACGGTGAAGCCAGCCAGGAGGTAGGTGGACCGTGGAGGACCATGCACTTCCCTATGGTTTCCCGACGAAGTACGTGCAACCCAACCACCGAGCACAATCCCGCCGGCCCAGCCTCAGGCACGGTGATGTCCAATAATGCTTGGTACGGGCATGTGCAATTGCAAGGAATAACTGATTTATCTTATTTTTCAGAAACTCGGACGATGCAATGCGGAGCGTAGAATTTGAATCCGTAATATAGCCCTGACAAGAACGTGGATTCTCGTAGTCTGTTTTTTTTACTTCGAATTTCTCAACTGATTGAGCTTGTTGCCCAACCGATGATGAAGCACAGCAGTAGTAATCGACCAGTAGTTGAAAATGAACGTAGGCTTCAGATCGTTCACGATCAATTTCATTCAAAATAGATCCCAGTTAAGTATACGTATTTTTACGAAGATGATTTTTTTCTCCAATTAGATGAAATCACACGAAGAGTGCTTTCGTATATCTCGGATTTTTCTCCAATGGCTGAAATTCATGAAAGCTGTAATTACTTGAAAGGCGATTTCATTCCAGTGTCGGGTTTGCCCGAGCACGTATGATACGTTCGATGAAGCGTTGCAAATTTGCACTAGTGGCTTGCGCTGCCACCTCTTCATCATAAAATGTTTGCATTTGTTGCAAATAATCTTTTTTTTTAATATTTTCCCCGCACCCAACTTCCTTTCTTTCTCCTTGATAGAGACCCCTATTCCCGATTCGCTTTTCTTTCCGCCGCACAGGACACTACCTGCCTTGGCTCTTCTCCTAAATATACGCAACCATGAATTACGTCTAACATCGCTCCTATATCACGAACAAAAAAAGGCATACCCAATACCACTTCTTTCGTTAAATCAGGCAAAACCGTGGCACTGATTTTGTAGTCACTGTTTCCCAATGTGATTACAACTTTCGCTATTCCTAAGCTATAGCTGTAACTATTGCTACACCCCATGCCTATTCTTCCTGGGCCCTGAAGTTCCTTCAACCTGATTTTTTTTTCAGGAACTTGGACGATGCGAAGTGTAGAATTTGAATGCGTAATATCGCCCCTGACAAGAGACTCGTCGGAGTGCTACTCTTGGTGGTGGACGGTCGTTCTGGTTGACTGGTCGCATATACTTCTCCCCTTCTCCAAATCTGGGATCGTCCAGGTTTAGGTTCGCGTGGATCACCGGGTTCGTGTGGGTGTTCGTCTTCAGGAACGTTGCGGTGGCGTGGTTCGGAAGATGGTCGTCAATGAAGTTCGGATTGACATTCAGGTCCCTGTAGATAAATCTATTCGGGACGTATCTGTGAGCGTTCACTGCCATTCTTAGGCTCACGTTTAAGAATAGCTGGATCTAGGTCCTGTATGTTTGTGCGCATTGACCCCATGCGCCAGATGCATACAGGATGATGGGGAGGAGGATGGTCCTGATAAGGAGCAGCTTCCGAACTGCTCGTCTGGTAGGACGTTAAGTTCTTCCGTTAGTGGTTCCAATCGTCTCTGGATGGCTCGCTCTGCCACCTTGCTCATCGAGGGTGTGATTCTGATGGGTCGGTGGTTTTGCGGTATCACATGGTTCTTGTTGGGTTTGGGGATCATGATGACCGCGGCTTTTTTCCATGGTCGTGAAAAGTGTCTGAGCCTGAGCACTGCATTGACGATGTTGGTCAAGGCAGCAATTCCTCTTCTCGGTAGAGCCTTCAAGGCTCTATTCAAAATTTGGTCTGATCCGGGTGCCTTGCGGGTAGCAAGGTTTCGGATGATGTCTTCTGGCGAAGTTGGTTCAAAGACGTGCTCGGCATCATTGATCCGTCTTATTCTCCTGACAGTCTGACTGACTCGGGTTTCCATGTCATCCTGTTTGTCTATTGCTGTGTTTGGTGAGCTTTGAGTTTCAGCCGCAGTTTCCTGCCTGCCTGGTTCACTCTTCTCTAATTTTCGGGGGCCAATGTTCTCTGGTATCTCTCTTTTAAGCGGCGCCAATTCCTAGCTAACTCCCTAACCTGTGGGGTTAGTGCTAGTTGGAAGTTGAACCTGGTTGCTTGGGTGGTCTTGGACCACCAAGATCCTCTCGGCTCAAAAGTGCCGGTATAAATTCCCTCAGAAAACATTCTGACAGGCCACGCCCCCCCCCAAGCGTGCCACCTCCATTGGTCGTAACTCTGAACGACTACCTGGCTCGGTATCTGACAACAGTTCAGAAAACAGTAGTTCAACGACGTCTGAACGAGTAGTTCAACGGCGTCTGAACAGCAGAGTTCGAGTTTGAAGATTATAGCCGTCCAGATCATTAGATCGTTGGTGGCCAGTGTGTTGTGCTAATTCACCGATAAATGCGATAAAGTCGTCCTACTTCATGTGTTCTGTGTTGTGCAAATCACAGGTGAGTTTGTTGTATGTTGTGCAAGTCTCTTACTGAAGCTATCGTTCATAAAAAATTTAACATAATGAATTCCGCCTTGGAGGGGGCGAATATTCCGCCAGGAATTGATCCAGATCGGCTCGCCGACTTGGACAATCGATTCCTGACGGAGTTTGTCCCCATCCTTGACCTGATTCCCTCATTTCAAAATATACTAGTTTCCCTAGTTCAGTCTCAAGTTCAAGCAGCCCTTGCTCAACAAAAGTTAGATTTCGATAATAAATTCGACTGTCATATTCCCGAATTTGCCAAGCGAAGGCAAGAATTCGAAGCCATCAAGAATGAGCTGTCAAGTCTAAAGCATCTTACAAAAAATTCCCCAGTACTTTTGGGTGTAGATGGCTGGCTCCCTGAAACCAATACCACCTCAAAAACTTACCAACCCCCTCCAAAAGAAAGTCATTGAGCTCGACGAAAACTATAAACTCGTCAACCAGTCATCAGTTAAAAACCCAGAACCTAAAAAAATTGTTCCAAAACAACTGGAAAATAATCCACATAATGTCCCGGTAGAAAATACTATCATTAACAAACCCGTAATCTCCCAAACCAACGATGTTGATATGGAAACGGTAACTACTAATAATATTGATAATTCTTCGGAAGAAAATACAAAAAATAATATTGAAATCGTACTGCCTCGCCTAAACGCTGATAAAGATGACTGGATCGCAGTAAAAAAACCCTAAACCTAAAATTATCAGATCAAAAAGAGATAGGAAAACAATGGAAAAAAGCGATGATTCCGAAACTTCGCCTTCGGATAGCGACAGCGACGGTGAAAATGAAAATGAAACCGAAAAGAAGATGAAAGTCCCGCCTATTATCTTACGCAATAAAACTAAATGGATACCACTAAGGAACTATATGGACAAATGTGTACCAAAAATCGGTTACACAAAAGTCCAAAATTTTTAAATTAAAAATCCAACCCGCATCTCCCAATGACTACAAAAAGATACAAGACATCCTTACTCGCAAAGGTGTCCCGTACCACACATTCACGTTACCGGAGGACAAACTTCTCAGAGTCGTATTCAGGGGCGTTCCCACTGAATTTGACGAGAAGGATATCAAAAAAGATCTAGAAGACCAAGGCTTCGACATAACTTCAGTCTCGCGTATGAAAAAATACGATAAATTACCTATGCCCATGGTTCTTGTACTGAGTAGTAGAGAAAACAAATCAATTTATGACGTTAGAGAAATCTTAGACATAATTGTCAGAGCGGAATCCCAAAAACCACGAACATCCGTAGCTCAATGTTATAGATGCCAAAAGTTTGGGCATGCGCAAAATGAATGCTTGGCACAGCCAATGTGTGTTAAATGCGGTAATGCTCATCTTACAAATGAATGTAGGGAATCTAAAAAGACACCACCTGAGTGCTGTAATTGCAAAGGCCAGCACACAGCCAACTACAGAGGGTGCACTTGTTGCCCCAAATAACAAAGGAAAACAATAAATAGAAACCATAATAACGATGATCAAAACCAAAATCGCGAAAATCGTCCCGTGGGTGCCGGTTCAACAAGACCAAGTACCTCCTATGCCAGTGCTGCTAAAAACAAAATCCTAACGGAGAGTCCGACCTAATAAAAGATCTTGAAGAGTTGACCAACTTGCTGAAGCGACGCCCAGGGCTAAAACAATTTATTAGCCTGAACGCCCTGAACCTCCGTAATGAGTAACACAATTACTCCGGTCTCTCTGAACATGGTGACTTGGAATGCCAACGGGCTAATATCAAAGAAAGATGAACTAATCGACTTTTCAACTGAACATAATATAGATATAGTGTTCCTACAAGAAACACACCTCAAAAACGACCACGTTGGCATCCCAAATTATAAAATATTCGGGAAAGATAGACTTGGAAGGCGAGCAGGCGAAGTTGCCATTGGGGTAAAACGAAACCTTTCCGTAGTCCAAGCCGACTTAGATTCAAATAGATTAAACAACACTGAGGCTGTGGGCGTTGAGGTCAATACCCAGAAAGGTTGACTTCGACTAGTGTCAGTTTACAACCCCACAACAAGCATTATATCTGAAGACGCTCTTGATAGCCTAATCGGTGAAGTTAACACGCCAACAATCTTAGCGGGCGATTTTAATGCAGAGCACGTTTCGTGGAGCAGGGTAACAAACCCAAACGGACTCAGACTGCGCAGGCATTGCGATAACTCTAACTACATAATTGATGCACCTGATCGTCCAACTCATTACGGAACAAACAGACCAGACATACTAGACATAGTACTTTATAAAAATATCACTTGGAACATTAATTCAGAAAGCATCAGCGAACTAAGCTCGGACCATAATCCAGTCTCTATAATCGTAGGCCAAGGACGATCTGCCCAAGTGGATAGCTATTATAAAAGAACAGATTGGGAAAATTTTACACTCCGCTCAACAAACGAATACTGCGCCCCAGGATTGATAGAATCACCGGACGAACTAGATAATGCTCTTAAAAAATTTGAAGAAATAATTACTAAAAAGTTTTACGATTGCTCAATCAACATAAAAAAAACCCCTCCCAACTATAATACCTTACCGCCAAACGTTAAGCTCCTAATTAGGAAGAAGAACAGAGCCAGAAGACGATACCAAGCGTCACTAGCCGGAAACGATAAAATCTTTTATAACAGCTTAAACCAAAGGGTTAAAAATGCAATTAAAATGTTCAAGGAGGATAGATGGGAAAAAACCCTCGAAGAAATCAACCCTAATGATCCTAATGAAACTTGGAAGCTGGTGAGAAAACCCAAAAACAAAAAAGTAAATTTACCTCCCATTCACGGTCCAAACGGAATAAAATATAGCGACGCTGATAAAGCTGTAGCCTTCGCTGATACCATGGAGCGACAGTTCCGGGTAAACACTCATCCAAATGATGATATAGATAGAGAACTAATGATCGAAAATAGCATTAAAAACCGCTTGAGGGAGAATGATGATGACGTAGTGCGTCCTGCCTCTCTTGACGAGATGAAAGGTCTTATAAAAAGACTAAAAAAGAAAAAAGCCCCAGGACTAGATAAAATGAGATCTTGAAAAATGTACCTGAAACACAAATAACTTCGCTAAAAAACATAATAAATAACGCAATCCGCTTAGGATACTTTCTGAAAAGATGGAGGAATGCCATCATCATCATGATCCCTAAACCTGGCCAAGATCCGACATTCCCCCAAAACCATCGACCCATAAGTCTCTTATGTAGCGTCGGGAAAATAGCAGAAAGAGTCATCCTGCAAAGATTGCAGGAAGAAATAGAAGACCTAAATTTAATACCGGATTTCCAATTTGGATTCAGGGAATTCCACTCAACAGAGCTACAGGCTCTGAGACTGGTCGAAAATGCCATCTCAGAACTAAACAAAAAACAATTCGTTCATGCCTTATTTCTGGACGTCGCAAAGGCATTCGACCGTGTCTGGCACGAAGGTCTCCTATATAAACTAAATGAGTTCCGCCTTCCATTGGGTTCAATTGAAATAATCGCTTCCTTCTTAGAAAAAAGAACCTTCCAAATTCGCGTTGAAAATTCACTGTCAACATCTGAAGAGATACTTGCTGGAGTCCTCCAGGGCGCCGTACTGTCGCCAACCCTATATAATTTATTCACAAGTGATATCCCAGAGTCAAGAAACACAAAAAATTTCCTATTTGTCGACGATACGGCAATCCTAGCCTACTCTCGCAATAAAAATCATGCTGTAAGATTCCTCCAAGACGCGGTTAATAATCTAGAAAGATGGTTCATCGACTGGAAGATCGCTATAAACCCCAACAAAACGCAAGCCATCCCCTTGGGCAGATTCCTAAGAGACCCAACTGCTAAAATCAACATAGCAAACCATGATATCGAATGGGGAACAAGCGCCAAGTATTTAGGACTTACTTTAGACTGCAGATTAACCTGGAATAAACATGTCGCTGAAATAAAAAACATAGTCACTCACAGAATAGTAGCACTATATCCATTCCTGAACAGGAGAAGTAAGCTAAACCTAAAAACAAAAACGTTATTATATAAAACAGTCATTAGACTCGTCATGACCTATGCCTCCGCAGTCTGGGAGCAAATTTCAAACTCAAACATGCTGATCCTGGAACGGGCGCAGGGGGAAGTAATGCGGATGATCACAAATGCTCCGTGGTACGTACGAAATAATAACATCTCATCAGACCTTAATCTCACAAAGATTAGAAATATCATTCGTGAGCGCAATATTGAGTTTTTCGGTAAAGCCGAAACCCACGGAAACCTATTAGTTAGGGAATCTGTGAACTACACTGCGGACGACCCCACCAAATATAAACGGCCAAAACTATCGCTAGTTTAGGCCAGAACCACGGGAATTAAAAACTCCTAAAAACGATCATTAAAGTATATCCATAGGATAAATCTTAACATCAAAACGTTCCATTGAATTTTCAAGGAACAACTAAACCATTCACGCCTCAGCTAAGTACTTTACACTTAACTAACGAGGAACACCAAAGGAACTCAGATATAATACTAAGATGGAAGAGTAAAGAGGCAATGCCTCAACTCGGTAAATAGCCCACGTTCACAAACAAACAAAGTTCAGAAAACACTTCTTCGTGCTCGAATTCACTAACCGAAACCGGGATTCAATAAGGAAAATTAGTTATTTTCTTTCGAGAATCAATTCACGATCTCAGAAAAAATTATGTCTGAAACTTCAAATCGAAAAATTTCGAATGAAATTTTTTTATCGAAATAATATGCTATTTTTGCATATCATTACATAGACTCGAGCCAGAGGTTCGCTGTAGGAGTCAACTTAAAACTTTGTTGTTAGACCCCTACTCACCTGCTGACTTAAATTCACTCAGATCACTTCACCCTTATCACTTTTTATTATCGAAGTGATGTTTTTCATGAGGTTCACAAGTTACACTGATAGGGCCTACTGATATTTGCAGCCCTCTCACGAAAATAGTTGTAGAAAACTATTATCAAAAATGAGAGTTTTCGATACTTTACTGATATTGAAAATAATAAAATATGAAAAATAATGCAAATCTTTGTGTTTTAGGAGCTGAAGATTGAGGTAAGGATAGACACGTCATATCGCTAAACCTTTCAAAACGCGAATCAAGTCCCAGTTATGGTTAAAATGTTAGACAAGTACATGGGAAAGTTTTTATTGAACAAAATGAAGTATTTCTCACTTTTCTTGTACGATTTGAAATGGTTTCACATAAATAAATTTATCACAACAAAGTCCACAAGACCAACGATAGATTAGTTGTGTTTGGTGCCACATTAAAAAATGAGCGTATTTTGAAAGAAAGACGAATGATCCCCATATTCCCCTAATAATATTTGAAAATTCATTGAATTATACATGTGAAGTCAGTATTCGTGTTTCACTTTGTGAAATCGGTTTTTGAGGATTGTTTCTTGGACCTGCATTATAAGAATTTGTCTCGGGACTCTTTGAAAGTGCAGTAAAGTATTATGTTTACGATTGCATTGCTTGCACTTAGAATATGTACTACATGTTCTGGTCTGAGACAGTTCAAGCATAAATGATTCTTTTTTATTTCATTGATTCTGGATGTTATAGTTGATTTCAATAATTGATCGCAGATATAGATCATTTGTTGTCCATGGCAGAAATAACATTTTACTCCATTCACACTGGCAACATAACTATTATCGTATGATTTCTTTTGATTCAATTAGTCTTTCAAATAAAGATATAAATTTTTTACGATTTCTTTGGTAGAAAGACAAAACGTATACATCATTCAGAACATATAGACATTGTAGAGTAATGTTTGGGGTTTCGTGAATTCTTTTAGTCCATTTCTTTTGGCTGCTACAATTTTATTTCATCTAGAAAAGATAGCACCAGAGTTCATAAACACTACACTAAAATTGAAAAAAATATTTTATGTGGATAACTGCGTTACAAGCGTTGGTAGTATGTCAGAATTACAAAAATTCATCATGGAATCAAAGCAGATAATGTCTGAAGCACAATTTGATTTGAGATACTGGATTCATTCATTTGGTGAGGCTTATTCCGATGTTACTTGTAACAAAAATATAACATCATTGTTAGGTTTCTTTTGGGATTTTCGAAATGATAAACTTTTCTGTGATGTTGATTCATTAACACAACTAGAAGATATCTCTTTAAAAAAAGAGGTTTATTACTAGTAGCACAAAAGGTATCCGATCCTGTGGGGTTTACTCGTCCAGTTATTTTAATACCGAAGATTTTGCTACGAGAGACTTGGAAACTCACACTTGGGTGGGATAAGGAACTGCCTGAGAATATTGATTTCAAGAGATGGTTGCAACAGATCTCGTGGCTCAGGTTTTGTAGAATTCCAAGATATCTCTGTGAATTCCCTCTTAAGAATGCAGTGAGTACATTCCTACATGTTTTTGGTGAAGCCAGTAAAGTTGCGTATGCTAATTGTATTTTTATTCGTGCACAATTTGGAGGAAAAGTGTCTGTTCAACTAATTGAGTCAAGAATATCACCTATAAAAATTGTTATTTCACCGAGATTAGAATTATTAGCGGCTGTACTTAGTGCCAGGATATATCAATCTGTAAAAAAAGTGGAAATTCTGAGCAAAATTAATAAATATTTTTGGACTGACTCGATAGTTGTTTTGGCATGGATTGAAACGGAAGAGAACTGGAATACTTTCATGGGAAATGGGGTTGAAGGAATCTTACAATCGTAATCAGGAAGATTGGCATCATGTTCCCGGATATTTAAACGCTGCCGATCTATCATTCATAGGGTGTAATGCTGAGAAATTAATGGAAAGTAATTGGTGGCAAGGTCCGGAATGGTTACGGTATGAACTCGAATTTTGGCCTCACTCTGAGATAGATTTTTCAGATCCTGAAATCTATGAAGAGAAAAAGAAGAATATTACTTCGATGGTGGTACCCAAAAAAGTCAGAATGACAATAAATTTCAATAAATTTTCCAGTTATAGTGAAGGTATGAGGTTCAGTTATAATATGAAAAATAAAGGAAGAAGAATTAAAGGTGAATTGAATTGTGAAGAAATAGAAGAAAGTAAAACTAGTCTTTTGGAAGTTTCGAAAAAATTGATTTGGGCCTGATTCACAAGGGATAACAGAGGTATATTGAGAATCAAAACAAAGTTGATAATATATGAGGATACAAATTATTTCAAATTCCCTATTCTACTTCCTTCAAATCATGAAATGGTAAATAAACTTAAATTTGAAACAACATGCTGGAATCACTACCCTATTGAGTATCTTGAGAGAAAAATTCTGGATTCTGAAGGGGAGGAAAGCAGTTAGACAAGTTTCATCAAAATGCATCATTTATAAACGCCATAATCAGAAAGCTATCGAGGCACCTTTCGCTCCTTTACCTGAAAATGGGATAAAAGAGGCTACTGCTTTTGAAGTTCCAGGAGTCGACTATGCTGGACCACTATATCTGAAAGAAGGAGGGAAAGCCTGGATGGTGTTGTTCACTTGTGCTGTATATAGGGCCGTACACGTCACTTTCCTGTCGACAGACGCTTTTATTCTCTCGTTGAGAAGATACATAGCCAGAAGAGAAAGAATTTCGACATAAAATAGATTGGCAAGAAATAATAAAATATTCCTCTGTACAAAGAATTCGGTGGATCTTCAATGCTCCGACAGCACCCTGGTGGGGAGGATGGTGGAAGCGCTTAATAAGAATAACAAAAGAGCTTCTGAGAAGAAATTTAGATGAAGCTTGTATTACCTATGAGGAACACATGACAATTTCGTGTGATTGTGAATCTGTAGTCAATTCTAGACCAATGACATATTTTTATGAAAATGTCGAACTCATTCCATTGACACCTGGACATTTTCTACAGAATATACCGAGTAATGAAGTACCCGATTTCAATGTGGTGAATAGAAATTACTTTTCGAGAAGACACCGTTTGCTACAAACCATAAGAGACAATCTTCGGAAGAGGTTCAGAAGAGAATATCTTGGTAATTTGGTACATTGTGGAAATTTCAGCAATTATAGTTGGAGATATTGTTCTAGTGGGAGCATATAATATGGAAATATCTAATTGGCCTTCAGCGAGAGTCTCAGAACTTCACCAGGGAAGAGATAAAGTGGAGAGAGTAGCTCGAATCAAAGTCACTGGCACCGGAAAATTAGTTCGCCCTCTACAACGCCGTTATCCACTGGAATAAATCAGCAGCTGATAGTCGATATTCTTCGTTTCTTTCGAATACTGGCCCAAACATTTTCAATAATCACATTATGAATCAAACGTCACAGATGTCAGATGCTAATCGAGTCTCTACCCGAAAGGTCGAGACAGAAGAAAACCAGTGTGGATCAAGAGAGGCGACGCCGACGGTAACCAGATCAGGACGCGTGGTCAAGATTGCAAAACGATTCGAGCCCGAATAATCATTGGAAATATATATATTTTTTTCTTTTGCGAAATGAACATTGCAAAGGTATATATATATATATATATATATATATATATATATATATATATATATATATATATATATATATATATATATATAGAAAACATAGGAGTTTCAATTTTCATTATTAGACATATATATTGATTTTTACTTTGTGCCGTTGTGGAAAATAGCAATTTTTGAAGTTTGAATTTGTCCATTATTCAAGTAAAGGTCCCTCAATTAAATTGAATTCTTACCATTTTCAACACTGGAGTTGGATAGGGGTATTTTGTGAATATTTGTTGGAACCTATTTTTTGTGGAAGAACAGTCATTCTCGACTCGTATATTTGCTATAATATTCTTCCTCAATCTGAAGAAAAATCAAATAAACTAAATACATCTATAGGGGGACAAATATATTGGCTGGTGCCATATTATTTTTTCAAGAATATAACAACAATTTCATTAACTTTTGTTTTGAATTTTTCCTTCCACAAAATAACTATGAAATTACTTATATAGATTCTCCAATATATAGTTGGCGTTCCAGGAATAATCTTTGGATACTTCTGATTAATACCAAAATCAAATCTGGGATATTTTCATTGCTTACTGGAGTAATACAAAAGTAAATTGCAGATATTTGTTGCCATAAGCCTTTGAATATTTTTTTGAAAATTAGGAGAAAATTTAAATTAACTAAGTACAAGTATTGGAATGAATTGGCCTGCACCATATTTTTTTTCATGAATGGAAAAAAATCAATTTTGCTTTCCAGAAAATTATATAAAAATTAGTAATGGATATTTCCCAATATATGGTTGACGTTTCAGGCATACTCTCTGAACGATACTGATTGACACCCAATTCAAAAGTGACACATTCTACAAAATTGTGAAAAACCTGCACTCATTTTATTTCTTCCTAGGTTTTGGGAACAGGAACATAACGTTAATACCGCGCATGGAAAAGTTTCCTTCAATTATAAAAACAATATCATGGAAATACATTTTATTATCTGATAATCATTCTATAAAGAAAATTCACGCAGATATTATTTCCAAAAAAATTTCAAATTTTCAATTAACCAGGTTAATATAGATTTTTCTTTTATTTCTTGTTTGAGTTGTATGATTATTTTTGGTTCTGTGAGTTATTCGTTTTCAACTGTATCTATCGTTTTCTTATTTCAAAATGGTTGCATAGAATATGAATCGTCCAGTCCAATCTATCGAAAGAAAAAATTAACTGAATCTTCTCGGAATCATGAATTGAATCTTGATGATAATTTATTCGAACATCCTTGAATATATTTCAATCTAGACAGTAAGTTTCCAGTTCCTGTATAGAACATGACCTTTCGCAACATTCTTCTATCACTCCTCTTCTACTTTTGATTGGTACTAAAGATTCAGCCTGCTCCCGTGGGATGAATGGATATTTCAATCCTCCATCATAAGCTTCAATATCATTCTCCAGTTTATCTTCAAATCCAAAGAAATCTACAAACAAAAAACCAATAAGGTTATCGACAAATTTTCATCTAGCAATTTTCGTTGCTCATCAAAATGAATATAGTTCAATATTCAATTGGCAAGGAACTTGAAAAACTTTTGATTGGAATTATTCCTATTGGAACCATTCCTTTCAAAATGATTTCATCGAATAATTTTTCCTCACACGTAATTCTTGATGAAATCATACAGTGCGACTTTTTATAGCCCTCCCCCCCTGTTAACTTTTGAACGGTTTGACGTAGAACAATGGAAAAAAGGTAATGTATGATATCACCGATACTACTTTTTGAAATAAAAGACATTGTGATTTCCCGATTGATGGCGCGGGGGGGCACATCAACTTCAAAATTTTAAATAGCGTGTGGGGTCAAGTGGAACATCGTTAAAAACATCATTCAATTATCTTTCCAAAATTTTTTTTTTAATTCGTTGATATGTGACTTTGCGACTTTTTATGGTCCCCCCTCCTTATTACTTTTGAACGGTTCGACGTAGAACAATGGAAAAAAAGGTATTGTATGATATCACCGATACTACTTTTTGAAATAAAAGACATTGTGATTGCCCGATAGGTGGCGCGGGGGGAGGGGGGAAGACATCAACTTCAAAATTTCAAATAGCATGGGAGCTTATGTAGCACATCGTTGTCTTTTGTTTACTTCAATATACATTTTCCCCAACTATCGGCCGCATCAATTAAAAAAATTGAATTACTGTATGGATTCAAAATGTCTACTTAATGAAGCTTTGAAACGAATTCGAAAATGGAAAATCATCTGAGTAATTGACCGTATTCAGTGTTACCCATCGCAATTGTGATTCCGTAGAACAACCATGGTTGAAACTATAATTGAATTACCTTTTCAACGGTGTGCAACTCGACCTCTATGCCTTTCGAAATTTTCAAGTCGTTATGCCCCAGCGCCCTCTGTCGAGTAATTGTAATGTTTCTTCTCTCAAAAAGTAGGATCGGTAATACCATTCAAAATATTTGTTGTCCCATTGTTTCATATGAAACCGTTCAAAAGTTATCGAGCTGAGGGAACCATTCAGATCCGCACTTATGCTTGATATATCAAATGCAAATTGTGAAACAAATCAACGAAATAATAAAAACAATTAGATGGTTGGAAAGAATTATATTTTCAACGATGTGCCACATGACCCCTCATGCTATTTAAAATTTTGAAGTTGATGTGCCATCTATCGGGCAATCGCAATGTCTTTTATTCAAAAAAGTAGTATCGGTGGAATCATACAATACCTTTTTTTTTCATAAGTTTACGTCGAACTGTTCAAAAGTTAACAGGGGAGACTATAAAAAGCTGTAAATCGGTATATTTCATATGATGAAAAAATTAATGCAACGAAAACATGCAATATACACCCTTTTTTCAACGTTCATTGCCAAAGCTTCAATATTTTCATTTCAAGATAATCTACTTCGTTAACACTTCTCTTTGAGGGCTATGTCCATTAAATTTCTTCCATTTTGTTTAACAGTCCCCACGATATTCCTCCCTTTCATCTATATATATATATATATATAAAATAACTATGAATTTGAAATAAACTTTGTAGAAAGGATATTCCTTTATTTTGCAGTCAAATTTAATGGCCAATGAGAAAAGAAAAACTCTTTCCTATTTAGTCAAGCTTTCGAAAATGTTTATTTTCATTATCAAGACAGCTGTGAAAAAAGAAAACACTATTGTGAAATACGATTTTAAACTATTTAGTCAAGCTTTCGAAAATGTTGATTTTCAATTTAACAAGATGTGAACAAATCTATAGAACTTACTAAGGTGAGTTAAGTGAAGACAGCGATCTAATCACCATTTTGTGATTGAGGAAGTTTACAAAATCATATCACTATGAAACACTACTAGTAATATATATAAAATTAAACAATTGCAAACGCACATATTGTTTAAGAAACTTAATTTAAACAATTTAAAATTTGACAAGTACAAAAATTACCACATGGTTAAAGCGTGACTGAAATTTTTGTACTTGTCAAATTTTAAATTGTTTAAATTAAGTTTCTTAAACAATATGTGCGTTTGCAATTGTTTAATTTTTATATATATATTACTAGTAGTGTTTCATAGTGATATGATTTTGAAAACTTCCTCAATCACAAAATGGTGATTAGATCGCTGTCTTCACTTAACCTCACCTTAGTAAGTTCTATAGATTTGTTTAAAATCGTATTTCCAATAGTGTTTTCTTTTCACAGCTGTCTTGATAATGAAAATAAACATTTTCGAAAGTTTGACAATAAGAAAGAGTTTTTCTTTTCTCATTGGCCATTAAATTTGACTGCAACCTCAGGGAATATCCTTTCTACAAAGTTTATTTCAAATTCATAGTTATTTTCAACTAGTCCAGTCACGAGACTACCCTTCGTCAACTTTATATATATATATATATATATATATATATATATATATTTATATATATATATATATATATGATAGTCAACCTATTGATTTTTTTGTTAAACCTGCCTTTTCAACAGGTTTAGTCACACAGACAAATAATTCTGCAAAACCAATCAAAATTCAGGCAAACTACTATTTTTATCTTTGATTGTTTGACCCAACAAATATTTTATAGAAAATAGCATACACTCATAAGTGAAAAATGGCATCGAGAAAATAGCTGAAACTCATGGAAACCAACCTCTCATTCCACTAGGCACGTACTCTTGACCAAAGCTGTAGGAATACAATTGACTAGACTGCAGTACTTTTTATATATAATACGGAATCTGGTTAGCAGTTTCATTATACTATGTAGAGTATATGTAGAGATCGACTGAGACCAGATTACTCAAAATTCGGAAGGGCTTATTAGAACTATCTCCTGAATATTTGATACAAATTTTATCCATGGAACTTAATTTTAAAAAAAATGGAAGAATATGTCATTTTATTAAATTTTGTTGCTCGAGATTTTTTTTCATGTCTGATTTCTACCACTATTATGAAACAGGTTATATCTAAGATTTGTCAAGATGCTGTCAAAATTGATTCAAGATGGACACCTGTAGGTCGTTCATTCTAATGGAAAGGAAACTAGAAAAGTCCATAATCAACTTGTCTTAGTCAGTGATTGTGTTGCTGCTTGCTGAAATTCTTTGTTTGAGGCTGATATCACATATCAATTTTCATACATAACATAAAAACATGCCTACAACGTGTTGTGAATTGCGGAAGCCATGTGGATCGTGATCGAGTGAATTTTTACAAAATACCTAGTGAACTACGTTTTGCACATACCTAGAGTGGACTTGATCGAAATTTAAAGGAGACGTCAAAAATGATACACGCTATCAGACAAAAGATCTTGCAGAAGTGAAACTTAAATACACTTGAATGTGCACTAATCATTTTGTGTCTGGTGATAAATTTATGGTATATTTTTTGATTTTAATAATCAGTGTTCAAACTGGTATTGTAGAAAAACCATCCGAATTGAATGATAAAGATAGTCCTGACTGGCTTCCATCTCTGGGAATAAGCTATGAAAATGATAAAGTGGTTCGTAAAAAAATTCATATCACTTCTATAGCAGAAAAAGCAAGAAAAAGATGGAAACATATGAAATATGAAGGAAGATATATCTGAGGTACAGTTACATTATATTTTGTTTAGTTTCATCAAGGTGTTGGTTGATTTTGTAGGAAGTTCCTGATTAGATCGAAGATGATGAATTATTGGAGGCACAACCAAAAGAGAATGATAAACATTGTCAGACCATATATCAGCAGAAGACTCCACATCAATGATTATATTTCTCGATTCCACAAAAAAAAATGGAGGCAAGGATACAGAAAGTAGAGATAAAATTCAATTTTTTGGAAGGCGATTATATAAAAACCAAGTATTATACTGGTTTGAATTCATTTAACAAGTTACAAATACTTGTGGAAGCCTCGAAAGAGTATTTTCCAGTGCATTATAATTCTATCTCAGCAGTTTTTCAGCAGATGCTACTAACAATGATGAAGTTGAGACTGAATTTGGATTTCAAGAATTAAGCTTTTTATTTCATTTAATATGCCAGTCGGGCAATTGAGCCACTCCTACTGAGAAGGAATCTTTCATTTAGAATCCTATCGAGATAGGAGAAATGTATGGAGTGTTTCTTTCTGTCACTAGGTGCCGCCGGTTAAAAGTTATCTTTTCCGACGCACCTAAAGATGTTTTAAGCTCGATGATGATTTTATTTATGTTGTTTCTCGCTTCGGCCAGAGCTCTCCGGATCTCTGGCTGGTGACTCCTCCGTATTGATGAGGGCCAAAAGTTGGCATGGATTGTCAGGTGAATATAATTCAACGTTCTGCGTGGTATCTGCTAGGGAAGTAGTTGTTTTTCGCCTGTCGGTCCACCAATTGTGTTTCAATTTGTATTGAACTTTTTGTGAAGACGACTTTGTGTGCTTCATATGGCTTTTTTTTTCACTTTTTCAATTGTTTATAGGTTCCATCATCCGTTTCTTCATTTGTGATTGACAAAATGTTGGTTGTAATACTTTCAACGATTTCATCGGAAGGAGGATTGGTATATTAAATAACACAAAGTAACAGTAAAAGTTTCAATGATCTGTCCTGCAGCTTTCAATTGAATCAACTGTGATAGGAAGTAGAGGGCTTATGATCCTTGTTCCGTGCAAAATGTTCATAACACTTCCTTTTGACTGTATTTATCATATAGGATGAACAGACGTGAATCAAAGTGAAATCAGGAATGGTGAAGCTATAATTCTCCAATGATGTGTACGTTAACTCCAGATAAGAACCCAATGACATGTGACTGGAACTATTTATGATCAGGGCCAGACTGGAATTGGTTTGCATTTTTTTGGATTATTATTTTTTGTATTTGATAGTTGCTAAAAACTAGTACATTTTTGGAACAGTATTATATATTCAGCCAATGGCATGATACCAGAATCTTTTTCACCTGGTAGAATGAGAGCATAATAATTAACGGGTTTGCAGGGACCAGAAATATAAGGAACAATAGAACCTGTGTCATCTAAGTTACAAAAATGTTTGATGTAGGCTTCAACGAAAGAAGATTTTGGATCTGATTTCTAGTAGAATATATTATACTCATTCGTTCTTGCTTAAACCACAGTAGATGTTCTTCCTTCCACACCACTGTTTCACAGATGGTTCTGGCAAGTTTTTGGAGATTTTAAGTATTCTGGTCTAAATCTTCTTTCGCTTTACTTTAACTAGGATTTTTTTGCAATACACCTAAACTAGATGCATCATCATGATTACCAGCTTGCAGTATGTAAGTGGGAACTCTGCCAATACTCTCACTAGGAATGGTGCATCTATTTTGAATTTTTCGGAAATATTTGACCTATTTTGGCCTTCCATGAATCCCCAATGAATTTCCTTGGTATCTTGACAAATGCATTTATTTCTGATAAATAATATGGGAACATCTTGAAAAGGTGCGGTTATTGAATTTTTTTAACATAAAACGGTTTTGCCACATAAAGAGTTTTGGCTTTCTCAGGTTTGAGAACCGGACTTGAAACAACGTTTGAATGTCCACCAAAATTTTGGGTATGATGATGTTTGTGACAATTGTCTCGATTTTTGACTCTTGAAACATTAATCATGCTTTTAGCTAACAAATTATTTTCTGTATAGTTTTGAGAAATAATGGTTTGACAGATTGGTGAATTTTTGATAGTAAATGAAGATTCTGGATTCAAATTTGACGAGGATTTTTCCATAATATTGAAATTTTGTTCGTTTGAATATATGTTACTTGCTCAACATTATTTGCGGAATCCCCAATATTTGTTAGCAATGTTGAATCGTTTATTGACTTGATTGCAGTGGAATTTTTCGATAGGAAAAAGTAACAACGTTTTGTCAATTTTGAGGTTGTTCGTGAATCCGCATTAGATTTCAAGCCGGTGTTTTTTCAAATCGTACAAAATTGAATGTGGATGTAATTGTAACTTCCATTGGTTTCAATGTCAGTTTATAACAGAATAAGGAATATATATATATATATATCATGCTGTATGGGGTCGGCTTTAGAATAGCCCCATGGTAAATCCTGCCTGTCGTATGAGGAGACTAAAAGGATAACCGTAGGTGGAAGATGGTCTCATCGCCCGGTGAAATACCACCATATCGACTTTGTGTGCTGTGAAATGGATCATTCCATGTTTCAGTGTTCGGTCGATACTTTCCGGTCTCCCTCTTTCCTTTTCCCCAATTCCTCCGTAAAACACTCCGGAAGCAAAATACCTCTCCATTCGGATTTCCGGGCGAGAGGTACTCGAGGGGACTCAACATTAAAAATTAATTTTTGCAACATCCGCGGACTCAACAAGAACATCAATGACGTCCACCATCACCTACAGACGAAAAAACCGGATATTCTGGCTCTAACAGAAACACAAGTAAACTCGTCCACTAACAAGGTCCATATGCTTTGTCCTGGTTACGAACTCCATTCTCGATTCAGGTTCAAAGGTGGAGTCTGCCTTTACGCTAAGGCTAACCTTTCATGCCAGCGTGAAGAGAGTTTGGAACCGAAAGACTTTGATGTGATGTGGTTCAAGCTATCTGATACCAAACTGACTAAGTTCCTCTGCTGCCTTTACCTATCACCTAATGAACCTTCATATAACGACCTCTTTGAGTTCTTATCACTCAAACTGGACTACATTCAGGAGAACCATCCAACAGCTGAAACCATAATCATGGGAGACTTTAATGTACATAACGCTGCCTGGCTCAAATTCTCTAACAAAACAGATGATGCAGGTCGTCAAGCCGAGGCCTTCGCCATCACTCATGGTCTAGAACAACTGGTCGAGCTACCAACCCGCATCCCTGATGTCAACAACCAGTCTGCCAATACACTAGATCTTTTCCTCACCACCAATCCTGACCCGTATAGAATAGAAGTTTGTGCCCCACTTGGAAACTCTGATCACACCCTCATCTCCACAACATGCTCTTTCCATTTACCATCGAGCTGCACAATACCACCCCGTCTCATGTGGCATTACAATTCGGCCGACTGGGAAGGTCTTCGTATGTTTTTCTCAGCGTTTCCATGGAAGAGAGTTTGTTTCTCTTCAGTAGATCCAACACGATGTGCTGAGACAATTTCTGAAATCATCATGTTGGGGATGCAAACTTACATACCGAATACCGAAGAAGAACATCATCCGATAAGACCTGGTTTAACAGAAACTGCTCTAGAGCTGTGGCTTCCAAACAGGCAGCATACCATCGATGGCTAAAACATCCGGGCCCTGAGACCAGAGCAGCATATGTCGAGGCTAGAGGCATATGCAAAGAGACAATAGAATGCTCAAAAGACGCCCACAATGCCAAAATAAGATCAAAACTTGTTGAATGTCCTAACGGATCCCGTTCATTTTGGTCTTTCGCCAAAGCTGTGGGAAGAAACTTCACTTCCAGCTCATTTCCTCCTCTAACCAAAGAAGATGGAACACTAGCAACGACTGCCCAGGAAAAAGCCAATATCTTTGCGCACCTATTTGCTGGAAATTCCACTCTGGATTCATCGGGAAAACAACCCCCGAACATTACACCTATTGACAGTCACATGCCCGAGATCACCTTTCGCCAACGTACTATCAGAAAGATTTTGCTGGGTCTCAACACCAACAAAGCCTGTGGATCTGACGGAATCCCGCCGATTGTTCTCAAGAAATGTGCCCCCGAACTAACACCTGTTCTTTGCAAGTTGTTCAACCACTCTTACAATTTGGGGGTATTTCCGTCCAATTGGAAAATTGCAAGAGTACAGCCAGTCCCTAAAAAATGGAAAAAGGCCCTACCTAGCAACTACAGACCTATTGCACTGCTATCTATTATTTCAAATGTCATGGAAAAAGCCATCAACATCGAGCTCATGAAATATCTGGAAGACTCAGGAATTGTCAACGATAGGCAATATGGCTTCCGCCATCAGAGATCAACTGGTGACCTGCTCGCTTACGTCTCACATATATGGCAGCTATCTATTGAAAAGTATGGAGAAATTTAGCTTGCCCCTCAGCTGTGTTCTCTGCTTGCTAGTTTTCTCTCAAACAGGTCTCTCCATGTAGTGGTCGATGGAGTTTCATCTGACACTCTACTCATAAATGCTGGTGTTCCGCAAGGATCTATTCTCGCACCAACACTATTTCTACTTCACATCAACGACCTGTTGAAAGCAACTTCATGTCCAGTACACAGCTTTGCCGATGATAGTACCCTCCATACCGCTTTCTCTTCCAGGTCCCCTATATCAGCCCGAGAAACCAGAAATGAACGAGGAAGAAATGTTAATAATATAAATATGGACTTAGCAACAATTCTCGAATGGGGATCTAATAACTTGGTAGAATTCAATGCAAACAAAACACAAGCATGTCTTTTCTCTAGAAAAGCCGATCTCACTGTGCCTAACATAACTTTGTCAGGAGTAACCATACCACTGAAGTCATCCATATCGATGCTTGGTATTACTATCAGCAATAACCTTTCCTGGGAAAATCACGTGAGGTCCATTGCCAAAAGTGCATCCCAAAAACTTGGTGTTTTGTTTCGTGCCAAGAGCTATTTCACCCCCAGTCAGCTGCTTATGATCTATAAGGCACAGATCCGACCTGTCCTGGAATACTGTTCCCATATTTGGAGTGCGGCACCTAAACATATCCTGAGGCTATTGGATTCTGTCCAAAAAAGGGCAATTCGTCTCGTCGGTGATGCCTCGCTTACAAACTCGCTCACTTGTCTGGAACACCGTAGAAAAGTTGGCGATTTGTCTCTATTTTATAGATATTTTCATGGGCGATGCTCTTCTGAAATATCAACAATCGTTCCTGCTTTGGCAGTCTCTTCGAGATTAACCCGTCAAGTTCAGTCATCACACCCCTTCGTGGTCACTTTGGAGACCTGCAAAACATCACTTTCCAAAGACTCGTTCATCCAACGAACAGCGAGGCTTTGGAACTCATTGCCTAGGGAGGTGTTCCCCCGAGGCATACAACCTTCAGAAATTTAAGAAGAACACCAACTCCTACCTTCTTTCCCTTGGTTCCCACGATGTTCTCTGAACATTACAGGATATCCCTTTTCGTGGGAACCAGAACATAAAAAAAAAAAAATATATCCTCCTGAGATCCAACGTCCATTTTAATGGACACCAATTTATTTCCGTATTAAAAAATAAATTACCTTTCGTTTGCTGTAAAAGCCAGTTGTCCAACGCAGTGAACATATCTGTGCTGCCATCTATGCATTTATCAAGCGAGTTCAGTTGACCTAATATATTTGTGTAAACAAGTAAAGTGATGTGATCATGAGTGCCTTTAGAAAGCAAACGATTGAGTGTAAGTTTTCATTCATCCTTTCGAAATTTAAAATAGAAAAATCGGGACTAGTATCAGGAAGGTCTAATCTTATTATTCCATTAAATTCATGTTGATTTGTAGTCAAATTCTCTTCCTGGAGACAAAATATTTTCGTGTCCATTGTGATGGACACGAAATCTTAATTACAACAATATTATGATAACCTGAAAATTTATTCTTTGTTTTGTTTAGCAATTTTTGGCAACAAAAAGTACTTGCGGTTTGACGAAGACCATGAAAAATTATTGACTTGTCTGGAGTTATCTGATATTGAGGGGTGTGATAACGAAGATGATGACTCCGAAAACGAAAATGGTAACGCAGATGGAATTCGCGAAGAAAATGTTGAAGAGGAATCTGATATCAATCCTGAAAACTTTAATGAAGAAGACATTGAAGAGGATTTGGAAATTCAGTCGGACTTCGAATCAGATGAATCTGATCCAGAAATGAACATTCCGTTAAGCACACTGAAAGATCAATGGTGTCGAAAAAGTTGGAAAAAAACTGACAGGTACCTAATCTATCCTGAATTTAAATTTTTCCATTCAATTTGTCTTGTAGATTCCAACCTCGCATTTTTGAAACACCGGTGCCAGAAGATAGTGGTTTCGAACGGAAAGACTGGAAAGTACTAGATTACTTCAAGATGTATTTTGAAAATTCCGATGTAGAAAACATGTGCGCTTGCACTAATTTGAAATATCGCATAGAACATGATAAGGCTATGAATCTGTCATTAGAAGAAATAAAAAAAATCTCGGAATTTCCATTCTAATGTCGTGTCTGAAATTCCCACAGATTAAAATGTATTGGGCTAGCCTCACCCGAGTGTCAAAAATCTCTAACAGTATGACCCGCAAAAGATCATCTGAAAGTCATCTGAAAGTCGTGGTAGACAGTGATGTATCGGAGGAAATACGAAAAAAAGATAAACTTTGGAAGATAAAACCACTTGCTGATAAAATAAGAAACTCCCGTTTGTCTTTAGAGCGACGCCCCATAGTAGCTGTTGATGAGCAAATGATCCCGTTTACTGGAGTGTGTGCAGTTAAGCAGTTTGTAAGAGGCAAGCCAAACCGAGAGGGTTTGAAAAATTTTGTGTGTGCCACCCCAGAGGGTTTAATTTTAGATTTTGAGATTTACCAAGGGAAGGCACATTACTGGAGGATTGTGACGTAAATCTAGGAGTGGGGCCAGATGCTGTAATACGATTAACAATATCATTGAAACCTGGAACCCAGGTATTTGTTGATCGTTTCTTTCACGACAATACCTCTTCTAGAATATTTACTAACAAAAGGTATAGTTTGCACCGGGGCAATTATGAAATCACGGATACCAGCGGCTGTGCATTTGACAGCGGAGAAAGTTATTAAAAAATTTCCCAGAGGTTTTAAAGAACAAACAGTCAGAATGATGGAAAAGTAAATGTTATACAATGGTTTGACCAAAAACCAATATTACTAACTTCAACAGCATTAGGACAACATCCTACCGATAACTGTAGAAGATGGTCCAAAAAATATTCCATGTACATGCTTGTCCCTCGCCCTTGCATTGTAAAATGCTACAACGACTCAATGGGCGGTATTGACCTCATAGACCGAATGATAAGCTATTATCCAATGTCTGCAAGAACGAAAAAGTGGACTGTCAAAACAATTTTTCACCTGATTGATCTAGCAATAGCAAATTCCTGGATTTTATATCGTGAGGACAGGAAGAAATTGGGTGATGCTCCAAAGGATATTTTGCAATTTCATGCATTTAAGCTTGAAGTTGCAAATTCCTTTTTCACTGATAATCATACAAATGACGAAAACTCAGTCTTACCCTTACGACTCACTACAAGAAATAACCCTGAGGGTTATACCCAGTCACCGAAGTCCACTCCAACTTCTTCACGATATAAATTACATTTGCCTCAAGTAGCCAAGGTTAGGAATTCTATGAGGTGCAAGTACAGAAATTGTCAAAAAAAGACGAAATTTTTTTTGCGAAAGATGTAATACATATTTTTGTGTTACCAGTGAGCGCAACTGTTTTTCTGATTTTCATATATCTCTTTGAATTTTAACATTATATTAAGTTCTGAACCACAATAAATAAATGAATATCATCTAACTTATTTCATTTTCCTTTTATTTTTTAAGGTCAAGTGTCCATCTGGTTGGACACATTTTTTTTCAAAAACGGTATATAGAAAAAATCTAAAAAAAAATTATTTAAGGTTTTTGCGATATGTAAAATCATTGGTGAAGTTTTCATTGCAATGTGTTGAGTAGTTTTTCCTGGGATCTCAGGAGGATATATATATATATATATATATATATATATATATATATATATATGAATAGAAAGAACGAGTGTAGGCCGTCGTAAGTAATGAATTTATATTAGTGAAATAACATACTGAATATGCTGTTTAGTAGGATATGGGAAACAAGGTAAAACGCTTGAAAAATTCAACCCTGAACAATTCTTTGAAGTGAGCTCAAATGAATGAAGTTTAAAAGCCCTCAAAATGATCAAACTGAAAACGATTTATCCCAAATCATACATGTAGTTTTTATAGGATATCATACGATGGTTATACCAGAACCTGAAATAATCATTAGAAAAATATACATAATATCCCACAACAGCTGTGTATACTCACAGAACGATAACAAAGGTCTACCCAATGTGTTGTGAAAAATAAATATTGCATAAACTCATCAGTTTTGGTCGTATTCCGTCGGGGTTTGAAAACTTTTTCGATGATAAATCGCCATACATATTCAAATAGAAAGAACGAGTGTGGGCCGTCGTAAGTAATGAATTTATATTAGGGAAATAACATACTGAATATGCTGCTTAGTAGGACTGAATATGGGAAACAAGGTAAAACGCTTGAAAAATTCAACACTGAACAATTATTTGAAGTGAGCTCGAATGAATAAAGTTTGAAAAGCCCTCAAAACAAGAACTCCGAACGATATTCACCATAGAACTGATAAAAAGTCATGTACCTACATCCATATATTCAAAGAAGGGTGGGCAATTCGTTTGATCTACTGAGAATCCAATAAGAAATCCAATCCAAAGTCTTCCAGAAGCCCGAAGGATTTCAAGGAACAATTGGCGGTGCAGGTATCCATTGATGGATTGATGGACATTGAAGTACAAGATATTGACATACCTCGAGAAATACGGTGGAGCTCTAGTTCGTTCCTTGGGAATGCAAGCGGCTTTCAATACCTCAAACCCAAAAGTAAGAGAGGTATCGATTGAAGAACTACTTCGGAAAGAGAAACATAGAACAGACATCGTAGAACAGCCCAGCATAGAACAGATACTCAGCAGAATACTGGTAGAACTGAAACCTAAGACTTACAGCACAAACAACCAGGCAAGAGGGAACTGCTTCAGTTGTGGAAGTAGCAGACATTCTCAAAAGATTGTAAGGTGAGATTACCACCACGTTTATTATCAATTTGGAGGACACCACCAAATTCCCACTGCTTCAGGTGTGGTAGGAGTGGACATTTCCATAGAGATTTCAGGGTGAGGTTACCACCATGTTCGTCATCATCACCACCACCACCACACCACACCACAACACGTTCCTTCTCACCTTCGAGGCCAGATCGTCAGGAAGGATAAGCTGAAGTTGTTTCAGATGTGGTAGGAGCGGACATTTCCGGAGAGATTGTGAGGTGAGAAAGCCACCACTCACCAACATAAACCGGATTATCTAGTGAGCCTTCCAGAAGATGTCAGGAAACTGTATTGCTCCCAGGGTAATCCAAGTCAACAGAATATGAAGTATCACTGATAATCCGCTCATTAGGGAAAAGACTAACCAGTATCATGCTTATACCGAACATCACCTAGAACGAGCAAATAGAAGTGCAAATAATCTTGTCTAGATGACCGCATCCTGGAGCACCCAAGAAAAGTCAGAGAACAAGGTACCGCGAAGGAGTTGCCAGCATCAGACGGACGGGACTATCACCTGAGGGCGACAGGACCACCGCACATATTGTGGACTTTCAACATTGGAAAGAAGACGGAACTAGCAGACCCTCCTTGGAAGATATTTCTGACGGAGATCCCATCTTCAAGGCGGAGTGGGCACAAAGGGGTTTTCTGGTTGTGGAGAATGGACTATTCAAACGGGCATCGAAGTCAGCTGATGCGAGGACATCAATTTCCCAATTGGTTTCGCTCAGGAAGAAGATTGGTTTCAGTCTTGGAAAAAATTCACGAAGAAAAATCAGGAGGATATCAGGAAGTGAATAAAACTTTGGACAAGATCAGGTATAGGTTTTACTGGGTTCAATGTCGAGACGATGTAGGAAACTGGTGCCGAAGATGTCCACAGTGCGGCGCCACTAAAGGTCTCAAGACAAGATCCAGGGGTGATATGAAGATATACAACGTAGGCGCACCATTCGAACGGATTGTCATTAATGTAGCCGAATCCTTTCCTGTGACGGGCGATGGCAACAAATACATACCCGTTGCCATGGGCTATTGCGGCAAATGGGTGGAAGCCTATGCCATTCCAGACCAGGAAGCATCATAGGTGGACAAGATGTTCTCAAGATTCGGAGTACCGATGAAGCTACATCCCGACCAGGGAAGGAATTTTGAGTCGAAGTTTGCAGCAATACCAAAACCACGGCACCTCATTCCCAGGCAGATGGCATGATTGAGAGATTCAACCTAACTATGGAGGAGCACCTTTTCGCTATTCCTGATTCCATGACTCTTCCAAGCTTACCCTGGCTAGCATTTGTTTAGGAAGGGAACTTCGATTGCCCTGTAACTTGATGTTAGGTTCACCAGGCACCCAAGAGGTAGAAGTACACGACTATACAGATAAACTACGAAATAGTCCGGAAGAAGTTCATACTGGCCAGTAACACGATAAAAGCTCGCTATGATTGGAAAGCTAATTCAGAAAGATTCAAAGAAGGTGACCAGGTTTCGCTGTACAACTCATGACAAAAGGAAGGTGTGTCTCCCAAAGTAACACCGTTTTGGGATGGAGCGTACGAGGTAAAGATGAGGATCCACGACGTGGTTTACAGAATCCAGCGTAGCCCTAGGACTAAGATGAAGGTTATCCACGTCGAAAGACGCCCTATCATGGCGGACCAATGACTTTTGATTGGGACGATCAAAATTAGAGGGGGAGGTGTTGTTGTTTACAACCGTAACCCAGACATGCCGTCGGGAATTCCGATGATGTCATCGAATGTTGCCGATCATTCAAGAACAGCCTTTCCAAGACTCAAGAAGGCAAGAACGATATATAGATATATAAGTGGTGCGAATCATGGACGTGGTAGTTAGTTCTGTGAATATCATGCAGATAAACAAAGTAGTTGAAGGTGAAGTCTATTTAGTCTATTTATTTGAGTTGTAAACAAGTATTGTACTGTCAGAGTGTTATTGTGTCGTTACGGAGCGGAATGAGAAAACACGAATAAGTTGTTTCAATTAACGGACCTCAGTTTCGTAACAATATGTTGGAAAAGGAAACATTCCCAATCGAATTGAGTATCGAATGGAAATATTTTCAAACAAATCAATGGGTTGGGCTTTTTTAGCCATATGATATTCCTTATTATCTACACATTTCTGAGGATAATTCGTATAATGGCTGTCAAAAATTCGTACCACATAGAAGATAATATAGTCTATTATAATAATAAAAAATACTTGATAATACAATTTTATCCAATTAATAATTTTTTATTTCGAACATTTTTTGTATAAATAATGCTAAAGTAAGTAATAAAATTCATTCATCAATTTATTGCTATTATTACTGTTGTGGTCGTTATTATAATTATTATTTGTCAGTATAGTTATAAGTTATGAATTATCAGGGTGATGTCTACAATATAAGGGAATTATAATTGTTTGTAATCGATCATTGGAATTTTAATTCTGTAGATTACACAATAAATTAAATAAATAAATTATGCCAATGGTTTTTTTTCCTATTCATCTCTATGAGTCTTCAATTGAGACTGAGTAAAAAATGTCAGTCAACTACTGAATGACAATGGAAATGTCCACTACCTACCAGTTTTTTTCAGGTAAAGGTCCTCTCAAAATATCGATCATATGCAATTCATCCTCCATCGTTGGAATATTGCCAGGAAACTAGTTGTTTTCTCTCAAATATAACAAGCAATAGTTTCATTTTGGATTGGAGTGAAACTTCTATGCGCGCGATGAGAGTAAAATTTCTAGGTCGAATTCAAATCCAACGTTTGGATATGGTTTCAAAGGTTTTCGAACGGAATGCATGTCACAAAAAGGATAAAAATAGGTACTTGACCAGAGAGAGAGAAAGAAAAAAAAAACGGTGCTGTCCTCGTATTTGATTAGCCGCTGTCAGTTACATAGAATATATATTCATCGGTAGCTCAGCGGTAAAATGCTCGCCTACTACGAAGGCGACCCGGTTGTTATTTCAAAGTTGATTTTTATCAATTCATGTTCATTCATTTCAATGCAATTCCTAATGATTATAAATAAGGTTGGGATTCTTGAATACTTGAGAAAAAAACGTGAGCCATGAAAAACCGTGCCATGCAATCTAAAACTAAGTTGATTAACGTTTTAAAACGTGTATAAATGTTTTCCATGCTATAGTCGGTGTCCTGAAATTTTGTATATAACGTGTTGGTTCATTGTAGTGCGTGCGCAAGTCAATTGGTGTGAATCTCACTATATATATATATATATATATATATATATATATATATATATATATATATATATATATGAATACGAAGTGGAAAATTTCGTCGGTGAAAAATACATAACGTGTTGGTTCATTGTAGTGCGTGCGCAAGTCAATTGGTGTGAATCTCACTATATATATATATATATATATATATATATATATGAATACGAAGTGGAAAATTTCGTCGGTGAAAAATACATGAAAGGAAAAATTGTGGCATATCAGACAAATTATTGAATTGAAGAAAAAAAAAACATCCCCAAGCGGAATTCGAACCCACAACCTTCTCATCTCTAGTCAGATGCTCTAACCAACTAAGCTAGGTACCGCCGCATATTTGTGAATCGCTTTTCCCATAATTTCCTCTATCGTTCCAACACCAACATTGAATTATGGAAAAAAGCGATTCGCACATATGCCTATTTACTCAAAAAGCTCAGTTGGTTAGAGCGTCTGACTAGAGATGAGAAGGTTGTGGGTTCGAATCCTGCTTGAGGATGGTTTTTTCTTCAATTTAATAATTTGTCTGATATGTCACAATTTTTCCTTTCATATATATATATATATATATATATATATATATCTATATCACATATATGGCAGCTATCTATTGAAAAGTATGGAGAAACTTTAGCTGTGGCATTAGATATCTCCAAGGCGTTCGATCGAGTTTGGCACCAGGGACTCCTCGCCAAGCTTCCGTCTTATGGCTTGCCCCCTCAGCTGTGTTCTCTGCTTGCTAGTTTTCTCTCAAATAGGTCTCTCCATGTAGTGGTCGATGGAGTTTCATCTGACACTCTACTCATAAATGCTGGTGTTCCGCAAGGATCTATTCTCGCACCAACACTATTTCTACTTCACATCAACGACCTGTTGAAAGCAACTTCATGTCCAGTACACAGCTTTGCCGATGATAGTACCCTCCATACCGCTTTCTCTTCCAGGGCCCCTATATCAGCCCGTGAAACCAGAAATGAACGAGGAAGAAATGTTAATAATATAAATATGGACTTAGCAACAATTCTCGAGTGGGGATCTAATAACTTGGTAGAATTAAATGCAAACGAAACACAAGCATGTCTTTTCTCTAGAAAAGTCGATCTCACTGTGCCTAACATAACTTTGTCAGGAGTAACCATACCACTGAAGTCATCCATATCGATGCTTGGTATTACTATCAGCAATAACCTTTCCTGGGAAAATCACGTGAGGTCCATTGCCAAAAGTGCATCCCAAAAACTTGGTTTTTTGTTTCGTGCCAAGAGCTATTTCACCCCCACCCAGCTGCTTATGATCTATAAGGCACAGATCCGACCTGTCCTGGAATACTGTTCCCATATTTGGAGCGCGGCACCTGAACATATCCTGAGGCTATTGGATTCTGTCCAAAAAAGGGCAATTCGTCTCGTCGGTGATGCCTCGCTTACAAACTCGCTCACTTGTCTGGAACACCGTAGAAAAGTTGGCGATTTGTCTCTATTTTATAGATATTTTCATGGGCGATGCTCTTCTGAAATATCAACAATCGTTCCTGCTTTGGCAGTCTCTTCGAGACTAACCCGTCAAGTTCAGTCATCACACCCCTTCGTGGTCACTTTGGAGACCTGCAGAACATCACTTTCCAAAGACTCGTGCATCCAACGAACAGCGAGGCTTTGGAACTCATTGCCTAGGGAGGTGTTGATTCTCATTCTGGAGAAATTTCCAAGGAAGCTGAAAAAATAAAAAGGTTTTGGAGACCTCAGCGTCAAGCAACAAAAACTTAGGGAATACATCTGAGGATTAGGCAGTGTAAAAATCACTTCCTTTCCTTAATGGTATTGATGTTTTTTATTAAATGGCTTCAAAATGTAAACCCAAAGGTCAAAATTATCAAGTTACCAGCCGCGGTTCAACCCGAACTTTACATGTTCCAAATAGTGATGACTGTGGTTCAGATCTGGGTCTAGCCCTACCGTGTGACTAGGCCGTCGGGACGTGAGAATCTGTGACGATCCCAGATACCGCTGGGCAAAGTTTGAGGTCCCCCTCTCCACTGACATGGTAGCGTGATTAGTAGCTTTGGCGAACTCTCACTCGAACGGTTACTCGTCACACGTTAAGTATTCGGCCAAACAGCTGATACGACGATGACCCATCACGGAACGAGAGGAATCTAGTTGACATGGGTACCCAGGGAAAGGAGAATGGTCCCATCGGTTCGCCGATGCCTCTTCGCATGGTGTTGGACTCTGGGTAGCGTGGTACTAGATAGATACCGTAATTCGGTAGAGACGGGGAAGTCCTTCTTCTGATGGGTCCTGTTGATTGTATTCCCTGCCTGACTTGGCGGCGAGCGGCGCATCAACCCGCTCGGGTACTGACATACCATAGCCAGTAGCCTGTCTTATCAGGCAGCCCCACCGTGGCTGAGCTATAATGGTAGCTGGGATCACCCAGCGCGCTGATTGGGCGTATCTCAATCTCGGTTACTCCTTGGGTCGTGCCAGGCTTAGCCGAAAGGTAGGTACCTGGTTAATCCCGGGGAGAGTATAACTGGAAGAGGGTTGCACCAACTTGTTGATAAATCCTTTCTTGATTGTGGTTCAGATCACCAAAGACGTTCCACTTCTATGACGTGTCCTGAGTTGCATTATTCATTGGAGGTATACTTTATATTAGAATTCAATTGGAGATTACATAATGGAAGATTTGAAATAAATTGTTGGCTCATACATATTTCCACTAAGGTATAATATTCATGAGAAAAATCATCTGAATGCTTGAAAAAACATCAGAAACTAGTCGACATATTTTTGTGTCAGTGGACGTTTGTGCTGGATGAGTAAAAATTCCTAATATAACAATAATTCAATGAATAAATAAATCACTTTCAATTACTTGACTCAACTCTATTTCTGGCATGAAAATCGTTATATTTTGTGGTTTATTTCAGTTGGTCAAATTGCCGAAATGAATGAAATAACTAACCTTCTTGAAGACAAGCTTCTTTTTGAGCCGTGTACTAAAACATATAAAATGAATTTGAGACATCGCTGACAATGATTTGATTATTTTTTGTTGAATTATTTTGTTTCAAAGAGCTTGCCTCACGAAGAATTCATAAAAATTCAATTAATTTGATTGGGCAGTGATTAGTTGGTAAGTGAGAACTTGTCGAAGTATTTTATTTTTACAAAGTATTCAAGTACCAATTAATTTCATTGGACAATGAATGATTGGTGGGTAACAATTTTTGGAAGTATTAATTTTATTACAATTCGCGCGACAAGCTTTTTGAAACCAAATAATTCAACAAAAAATATTTAAATCATTGTCAGCCATGACTTAAATTTATTTTATACGTTTCAGTACACGGCTCCAATAAAAGCTTATCTTTAAAAAGATTTTTCATTTTATTTTTTGCTTTTTAGTTAGTTTGCCTCAATCTGAGTATTTCTAATAGAGTATCGTTATTGATCACAGTGTCTCTTCCCTGTAAGTTTTGAGCTGAAAGAAATTATGATCTCCGACTCCAAAAATTCCCACACACCAATTTTGAATAGAATCTAACCATAATCACAAAACTCCTCCGTCATTCTGAAGTCGTCATCTCCCATTAATAGATTTTGACAAAAAATTCATAATCTCCAAACCTAAAAACCTCCACATACCATTTTTGAATGAAATATGAGCATAATCAGGAAACTCGTTTTCCACCTTGGGTCCGCCATCTTGAATTTATAAATGTTGAAGAAAAATTCATGATCTCCGACCCCAAGAACTCCCGCATACCAATTTTGAATCGAATCGGACTATGATTACAAAACTCGTCCTCCATCTTGGGGCCGCCATTTTGAATTTCGACAAAAATTTCATAATCTTTGGCCACGAAAACTGCACATACCAATTTTGGATCGAATCGGACCATGATCACAAAATTCGTCCGCTATTTTGAATTCATGAATTTTGACAAAAATTACATGATCTCCGACCCCGAAAATCCCCACATACCAATTTTGAATCGAATCGGACCATAATCACAAAACTCATTCACCATATTGGAGCCACCATCTTGAATTCATGAATTTTGACAAAAGTTCATAATCTCCGACCCCCGAAAACCCCCATATACCAATTCTGAATCAAATTGGACCATAATTACAAATCTCCTCCGCCATCTTGGAGCCGCCATTTAATTTTCATTTTTTAACAAAAACTCCATAATGTATTGTTATCAGCGTTGGGTTTTAAGAGGCGACACTTCGTACTAAAATTTAGTACGCAATTTTAATAGATCGTACTAAACTCAACAGGTGGTTGAAAAATTATAGGAATATTGAAAATGTAACTTTATTTGGGTAGTTTTGATACAATTAATACTTAATAACTAACATAACGAAAAATAAAACAAAATAAATAACTCAGTCAATGATAAAAAGGGAACTGAAACAGAATAAATGATTCAGTCAATAACAAAAAGGTGAATTCTTATAAAATATAAATTGAAATATGATGATGAATAACTAACATAACGAAAATTAAACTCTTAATATAAAAAAATAAACAAAACAAAATAAATAACTCATTCAATAATAAAAAGGTGAAATAAAACAAAATAAATACTCTGACAAAAATAAAAGGTGAATTCTTATATGTAAATTAAAATGTGATGATGTTATTAGCATCATCTTCATCTATTAATTGTGCGTTGAAGTTCAAATTCATCAGATGCTGAGGTGGCTCAAAATTATAAGATCATTCAGGTATTAATGATTTGGTATGCAGCAGTGCTTCATATTATATGCAATTCATTTATATTTTTTGTTTTGATTATGTTGAAGCTTGGAAAAATCATTTCTGCTGCTGCAGAAGAATGCGGCAAAGCAAAAAAAACCTTGAACGAAAGGAGTTAAGTTGAAAAACATAAAATTTCATAGTAAATCTCGCATTCCGAACAATATAGTCCAGAACTCTTCGATGGGTTTATCAACATGTGACAATAAAATATCATTACTAGCGATACTCCTTCACTCGGAAATTAATTTTTCCACGTCAAGATTTTGAAACGTAGAATTAAATTTAAGATACATTGGCATAATAGGTGCTGGCGATGCTGTTACTACTTAAGGATCCAGATTTTTAGCAAAATTTTACACAGGGTAATGGAATTTGAATCTATTTTTCATTTCCTTGCTCAATTGGATATGAAAATGTAAGCAGCATATCTTTAATTTATTCAATTCATTATCTGAAACAGACTGCTTTGATAATATGAGTTCACATTTAGCACCAACATAAATCTCACTTAATTGTAAGTAGTTAGCAGGAAGGAAGAATGGATATCTGATCTAAATCTAACGTATGTTCATCAACATAATCTCGTTGCATAAAATTCTTTAATTCAGTTTTGTACATACCTGTGACTTTACTCAGTAAAATATGCATGGTATATCCATCAGCCTGAAATTCTACATTTATTTTATCAACTATATCTAGAATATATGACAGAAATAAAAAGTATAATGAAAAAATGTTATTATTTGAAGCAGCTAAAATATGCCCGGCTTTTTCAATATTTTCTGCTGAAGCTTCGTTGGTAAAAAATAATTGCAAAGCTGACCATTGTTCAAGAATCCTGTTAACCATCTTGTCTCTGAAGGTCTTTATATTTTATGTGGTTTAGTTTCCGTAAATAATTGGTATTCTGTGAATGACTCAATTCGTTTGCTGCTGTGTGAAAAATAATAATGAATGTCTCTTGTCAATTCTTCGACAGCATTTGGAAGTTTGGTACAGACAGCACTACTACATAAATTCAAAGAATGACATGTACAACCTAATATATACAAATCAGGGTTAAATTCCAGTAATTCAAGTTGTACCCTACTTTTGTGCCCCATTATGGTTAAGGCATTGTCTGCTTCAAAACCAATTAAATTGTTTCCTGGAAGTTTATTTTCCTCAAAACATTTGGAAATAGCTGTTGCATTTTCAATCTCAATTGATGCCAAAAATTAATCACAAACTGGTTCCATCTATAATTAATGAACATTTATTTTTTTGTAGTACTTTAGATACGACAAACTAATTTTGTTGCTTCATTACTTCTTTGCAAGTTTTTTGTTCCTTTTTCTCGTCTGATTTCACTCTTTTTGCAATATCCGAGTCAGGACAAATTGATGTAATTAATTTTGGCAGATGATCCAAGACAGAGAAAGCCATGAACGCTACCATTTTCAACTCTGCAGTTTTCACCTGAACAACGATTTTCTCATCTTCTTTCTTATTATAAAACTCTGTCACCCGTGGAGTTGCTTTAGCAGATTTAATTTTCTTCTTATGCATTGTAGTAGCTGCATGTCTAGCAATATGACTGATTCAACCCATAATTGCCTTGGAACATAACTCAAAAAGGTTTTTTTTTAACACGTATTGAATTTTTACTCTTTAAGCCAGCATTTTGTAAACTTTTGTTCGCAACTTTTCTTTTTCTTTGTAATCGATTCTCTGTGGGATGAACCACTCATCACTGTCACTTGAAATCGCGGGGTTTTTCTATGAATCTCTCTTCTCTAGAATATTCTGAGGGTCGTGTGATTTCCATAGGTTCATTTTCATCTTCAACTCTCTCTTTCGGCTTTGAAGTTTTCATTGAGAATCTAAGAAAATACTTGTTATTGATATATATTCCTCAACAACTGAACTAAAACATACTCATCCATTTCGAACAACGAACGCAACGAACGAACGAAAACGAAAACGAAAAAAGAAGAACGAACGAACGAACGAACGGACGGACGGACGGACGACGGACGGACGGACGGACGGACGGACGGACGGACGGACGACGGACGGACGACGGACGGACGGACAGGACGGACGACGGACGAGACGGACGGACGACGACGGACGGACGGACGGACGAGACGGACGCGACGGACGGACGGACGGACGACGGACGACGGACGACGGACGGACGGACGGACGAGACGGACGGACGGACGGACGGACGGACGACGACGAGACGGACGGACGGACGACGACGGACGAGACGGACACGACGGACGAGACGAGACGGACGACAGACGGACGACGGACGACAGAGGCGGACGGACGGACGGACGGACGGACGGACAGAACGGACAAACGGACAGACGGACAACGGACAAACGGACAAACGGACAAACGGACAAACGGACAAACGGACAAACGGACAAACGGACAAACGGACAAACGGACAAACGGACAAACGGACAAACGGACAAACGGACAAACGGACAAACGGACAAACGGACAAACGGACAAACGGACAAACGGACAAACGGACGGACGGACGGAAAAGCTTGTTAAAATGTATCTGAACGTGTGAGGTAACAAATGAAAGCTAATGTAATGGGGAACTCGTTTATGAAAAGATTGAAGAAATTATTGTTAGACGAAAAATTAACAATATCTATTGTTCATGTCATCTCTCTAGTTCCTGAAGTATGAAAGGAGAAAAAACCAAGAATTTTGGTAATTAAAATTTATAGAAAACTTTTGCAGCCACCATATAAAAATGAATCTTGGCTTAGGAATAAAAAAAATTCATCATGTAATAATCATTGATATAATATTATACCAAAACCAAAATGATTGACATAGAAGTTATTTATCCCGGGAAGTGAAATATTTTTGATGGACTGGAATATACTGAGTGGGTAAGTAGAATACAAAACAGTTAGAAATGTCTTTCTTCTGATATAGTGTAGGTTTACAAAATAAATATATCTAACAAATTGAAAACCTTTAATATTGAAAATAATTTCCCCTTAGAAACATATTCTCCTATATACTGAATGAAAAATATCATTCTTATGAGTTGATGAGCACAATTCAAACTCAGATCCATACTTTATGAACAACTAGACATATTCGTAAAGGTGAATGGCATCAACAGCTGAAATTCTATGGGATCTGAAGATGTTCCTGTGAGAATAGGTTGGCCTCATAACAATATTATGCTCATACGTTATAGATAATAGCTTATTCACATAATAATTGATCCGATTCTTTCAATTCAGAGATTCGTCAATGTATATACCAAAAATTTAAATCTGGTTATTCGAAATAAGATTCAGAGGTCAGTGTTTGATTGCCATTCAAATCGAATTTGTTCTCTAAATACCACAGTTTATTATAGTTCATCAAAATGCTGGCTGATTTTGTTATATCTGTGATGTTTTTTCCCCTAATCAATGAATTCATTTCATCAGCATAATTGACGATGTTTGGTCGATTTTTATTGGTCATTATATTGAAGATATCGTTTATAAAAGTTGAAAATAAAATTGGACTTCCCTGCAGTACTCCCCTATACAACTCCAATGCATCAGACCATCATTGATTTGTTCCACTTCTAATATCTGTTTATGGTCTGTTGAGTGAGTTTTGAGCCTTTCAAAATTGTTTTCTCCAAGTATACTTTTTTTTATGATCAATGCAATGGAGATGTCTTGAAAAATTCCGTAAGAGGCATCCTCATCCTCATTTGTTTGTAAAACCTTCATTATAAATTAACACATTATAAAAAATATTGTTTTTTTTAGGGTAGCAATTTTGGTTTTAAGGAAAAATCTGTAGATTGTGAAGGGACATATGTTTCTTTGCCATAACATATGTCAATATTTTTTGAAAAGTCAGCTAATTGGAAGATTGTTTGACAATAAAGAACGAACACAAATTTTGAAAAGGGGTAAGCTCATGGCAAATTCCAAAGAATTTTGAAATATACTGTTTTCATAGCAACTATCCATCAAATCACACAGAAGTTCAGCTATTAGATGTGAACATGTATTATTATACCAATAGTTACTTTATCATGTTTTTGTTTTTTCATAATTATTAATTTGTAATATTCCATCTGTTATGACATTACTGAAAAATAGACATTGGCTGGTTGCTGAATAATTTATATGTGGAAAAGGTGAAAACAGGAATAAACTTTCAACAAAAAAACTCGAGAGAGGAATTGAGTAACAAAGCACTGGGTAAATCTGAATTTCCAACGATATATTTGCGAACTTTGTACTGGTATGAGGCTGCACTTGCTCTTCAAGGCTTTTTGATTTTGAATTTGAGATCTTTGCTTACATTGGATTTTTTGGGACGACAAAAAATATTACCTGCTCTTTTAATTGCCCTTCCGTAGTAATTTCCTTTGCATAGCTTATTGAGGGTAGAAGTAAGACGTTTCCCGCAATATTTGGATCGTTTAGATATCATGCTGCTCCAATATGGGACAGCGTTAACATTCAGAATATTCATCAAGACTAAAATCAGTATTATTCTGGTGTACATCTGAAAAAAATTGAATATATCAATTGAAATACTTGTGCTCAGAATACTGCCATTTTTGATATCTTGATAGAATTGATTCCACTGTCTTGATTGGGTAAATTGCAATCAATTGGATCAATTTTAACCACAAAAAATATTTGTTCGCGAAAAATGGTATATACAGTTTTACTTTGAGATAAAACAAAATATTGCAATTCGAGTTCAACGGGTATAGTTATAAACAAATGCTCACTCATTTATATTGTAGAGAGGCTTCGGATGTCTGGACTGAATAGAATATACTCTGTTGAAACTGAAAATATCCTCAATGTAAACAATAAGTTTACGTATCGGTCGTGTGACCAACCAAACCTCACGTTCGCTATTGAAATATTCAAGGAAAATTTCACAGGTCGGCAAATCTGACATGGAGCTCTCGCAATTATATCTATTTTGTAGTCTCACGTTGAATAATCAGTAACTGCCACTTCTTTCAATTTTGTTTTGTTGAAGCACCAATATTTGACAGACTTATGGAATATAGTAAAGTGTTTCTAATGTTCAAAAATGGCCAAGGAGGGTTATGTCGATGTGTGCGCTTACTATCGAGGTGACTTTGGATATTTCTCAGAGTGGTTTTTGGAAACGTGACTTTCAAATTTTTTTGGGGTCCCAATTTTGAATTGATGCAGGATTATGAAAAAACTGGGCAGACCTTGAAAGCGATTTGAAAATATCAACACGCCGAGCGATGGGAGTTGATCTCATTGCCCTTGTAATACCTACGCAGGCAAGTCATTGTACATTGCCTAGTTTAGTATCAGCGCTTCTTCGTTTTTGGCTACCACACCAAGGAAGCGTACATTATGGCCGGCTTTACCACCATGTTCTACAGCCAGTGTACCATGTATGGTCTTGGCCTACTTTTTCCCCAAATCAGCGTCTGACCACAATTTGAGTGGTTACCGCTTTTCTGGTAACTTTTGTCAGATGTTGGTTCCGCGTCAGTTTCGATATTACCTCGAGATATTTGACCTCTTTCTTAGTCTGTAGAGATTCTCCTCCTAGTCTTTCAGTTTTTGTCGTCGATGTTATTATGGTGGTTTTTGGAAGGTATATATTGAGTCCCTCCAAGTCCGTCGATCTAGTTACCAAGTTCAGGGCCTCTTGCATGCGATCCTCTGTCGTCGGCATACTCAAGGGTTTGGTGATGTCTAGTCACATTTCCAATTTACTGGTGTATATAGTCAAAATCAAATTCGATGTTTTTTTTTCTTGAAATTCCTACCAATAAAAAGGCTTCCTATGGATATTTTTTTAATTTTGTTGTGATCTTTCGAAGGGGTGAAACATGTAACCCTCATTCTATTTTTTACTAGAACTTCTTAACGGAACAATATTCCTTAATTTATGTGTTGAAGAGAACGATTCATTGAAAAACTTTTTCAACTGTGTTGTGTCCGTAAAAGCAATAGTTTTCTAATAAAAAAATAAAACACAACATTGTGCATGAACGGATCTTCTGTAAATGGAATCGAAAAACTCTAGTAGGCTGCTGTCACGTTTTGTTTGCACGACTTGTGACTTCATTCATAGTATTTCAAATTATTCTGCTTGTTTTAACTTTTAATGTAGGCATGTACCAGTAGCATGTTTTTTCATTAGAATATCAAATTAAAAATACAAACAGAACAGAAGCATGTGTGATACAACAAAGAAAAAGGCAACAAGATCAAACGGAACGGAGTTATAAAAACTGCTCGAAAGGACCACCTACAACCATTAGACAGGAATCAAGTCTTCGTCTCATAGACTGGCGCAAACGTTGAAATATTCCTGGTGTGTTTTGGATTGTCTCGCAGACTGCAATGATGCGATTCCTTGAATCATTCACACATTTACTGAGGGTCGTATAAACCAAAAAATTCAGGTGACCCCAGATGCAGAAATCCAAGAGGTTTAAGGCTGGAGATCTGCGAGGCCAAGGTTGAGGTCCTGCTCTGCCTATCCAACGATTTGGATACACGTTGTCCAAGTACTGACGAGCAGTTATGCTGAAATGGACAGGTGCACCATCGTGCATAAACCACATTCGTGGTCTAATAGCTAGTGGAACATTTTCAAGTAAAATGGGAAGCTGCTGCTCCTGGAGAAAATTTGTATAGGTTGCACCAGTTAGCCTTAACGGTAGAAAATACGGTCCAATAATATTTTCGCCAATAATTCCGTTAAGCGAAAATTCATAATGATACCGACCTTCTTGAATTGCATATGGGATATCTTCGGCCCATAGATGATTGTTATGTAAATTTGAAATCCCTTGCCTTGAAAAGTTGGATTCGTCAGTGAATATTACGTTTTCTAAAAATTGAGCATTTTGGGTAATCATTTGAAGACTCCATTGACGAAAGTCTACTCGATGGGAAAAATCTCGCGAAGAAAGTGCCTGGACTCGTGGAATATGGTGAGGATACAAATGGTGTTCCTTTAAAATTTTCCAGATTAGTTCATTGCTAACATTAATTGTGTTAGTAATTTGTCTTGAACTCAATTTTGGACGATCTCCAACCATATTGAGAATCTCTTCTTCCAGTGCCACCATTCTCATTACTCGTGGACGACCACAAGATGTGCAAATATTGTGTGATGAGGTATCACGCGCTGAGGATACATCTCTGCTGAGGATACATCTACCACATACCAAGCGACTTGACAGCCACCTACTAGATTCTATCGATTCCATTCACAGAAGATCCGTTCATGCGCAATGTTGTGTTTTATTTTTTTATTAGGGAACTATTGCTTTCGCGGACACAACACACGAGTTGAAAAAGGTTTGCAATGCATCGTTTTTTCCAACACATATTTTGGAATTGATAAATTTGGTTTCGTCAAAAAGTTCTGGTGAAAAATAGAATAGGGGTTGCATGTTTCACCCCTTTAAAGGATAACAACAAAATTAAAAAAATATTCAAATGTAGCTTCTTTATTGATAGAACATGCCAACAGATCGCCATTCCTTCAACCCGTCAGAAATTTCAAGAAAGAACAATATTTTTATTTTTTATTTTTGGAAGCGTGTAACTTCTCAAGGAAAGGCCTAAGAGCTTTTGTTTACATGAAAGTCCCCCTAAAATTTTCGACAAATAGTCTCCCCCTTAAAACTTTCGCATTTATTTGGTTACACTCTGTATATATATGATATATATATATATATATATATATATATATATATATATATATGGATATATATATATATATATATATATATATATATATATATATATATATATATATATATAGATGAAGAGAAATTTGTTAGGAATCCAAGAGAGTCTACCATCCGCCAACAGCTGTTTCATGGTTTCCCAATCATCAGGACGGCTTGTGGTCTCTTTCAAATTCGTATTAAATCTCTCGCAGTGTTAATACCCACCGGCAAGTACGAAAATGTGGAAAGCATCAAATTATAGATAGTGACACCTTCAATCTGTGCGGCGAAGCTTAGACCTAATATCGTGGAATTTTGATGGCACGAAATTTCGTGCACAATAATAGGTCACCGACAGATGCCAGCATAGGCCAACCCACGATACCAATAGTCGTACTCCTAGTGCGTTCAGAGTAACGCAAAACAAATTACTAGATGAATAGAAATTTGTTACGAATCCAAGAGAGTCCACCAACCGCCAACAGCTGTTTCATGGTTTCCCCATCATTAGGACGGCTTGTGGTCTCTTTCAAATTCGTATCAATTATCTCGCAGTGTTAATACCCACCGGCAAGTACGAAAATGTGGAAAGCATCAAATTATAGATAGTGACACCTATAATCTGTGCGGCGAAGCTTAGACCTAATATCGTGGAATTTTAATGGCACGAAATTTCGTGCACATTAATAGGTCACCGACAGATGCCAGCATAGGCCAACCCACGATACCAATAGTCGTACTCCTAGTGCGTTCAGAGTAACGCAAAACAAATAATAGATGAATAGAAATTTGTTACCAATCCAAGAGAGTCCACCATCCGCCAACAGCTGTTTCATGGTTTTCTCATCATCAGGACGGCTTGTGGTCTCTTTCAAATTCGTATCAAATATCTCGCAGTGTTAATACCTACCGGCAAGTATGAAAATGTGAAAAGCATCAAATTATAGATAGTGACACCTATAATCTGTGCGGCGAAGCTTAGACCTAATATCGTGGAATTTTAATGGCACGAAATTTCGTGCACATTAATAGGTCACCGACAGATGCCAGCATAGGCCAACCCACGATATGACTAGATAAAGAGAAATTTGTTACCAATCCAAGAGAGTCCACCATCCGCCAACAGCTGTTTCATGGTTTCCCAATCATCAGGACGGCTTGTGGTCTCTTTCAAATTCGTATCAAATCTCTCGCAGTGTTAATACCCATCGGCAAGTACGAAAATGTGAAAAGCATCAAATTATAGATATTGACACCTTTAATCTGTGCGGCGAAGCTTAGACCTAATATCGTGGAATTTTAATGGCACGAAATTTCGTGCACATTAATAGGTCACCGACAGATGCCAGCATAGGCCAACCCACGATACCACTAGGAGTACGACTATACTATATACTATACCATACTATACTAGGAGTACGACTATTGGTATCGTGGGTTGGCCTGTGCTGGCATCTGTCGGTGACATATTGATGTGCAATTTTGTGCCATTAAAATTCCACGATATTAGGTCTAAGCTTCGCCGCACAGATTATAGGTGTCACTATCTATCATTTGATGCTTTTCACATTTTCCGTACTTGCCGGTAGGTTATAACACTGCGAGATATTTGATACGAATTTGAAAGAGACCACAAGCCGTCCTGATGATGGGGAAACCATGAAACAGCTGTTGGCGGATGGTGGATTCTCTTGGATTCGTAACAAATTTCTATTTATCTAGTTATTGGTTTTGCGTTACTCTGAACGCACTAGGAGTACGACTATTGGTATCGTGGGTTGGCCTATGCTGGCATCTGTCGGTGACCTATTAATTAACATTCCACTATAGATTAAAGGTGTCACTATCTATAATTTGATTTTTTTCACATTATATATATATATATATATTTATATATATATATATATATATATATATATATATATATATATATATATATATATATATATATATATATATATATATATATATATATATATATATATATAAATATAAATATATATATATATATATATATATATATAGAATTGGACGTGTGATCTTAACTGACTCGTTCGTTCTACAGTCACTTTTATGTGAAATAATTCAACCATTTAGTTCCCTTGATGTTTGAATAATGTACGCTCTATGACTATCTGATCAATCCATTTTATAGATAACATTCGATTTGTCTTTAATTTCAAGCGGATCCTTAGTTTTCGTAAAAAGTGGTGAAACACTTCTCAAGTTTTTCTGTCGATTTTGACATTTACATTTTTGAGTGTATTTATCAATTTGGGAGATAATTCTTCAATATACGCTAATGACTTAGATAAGATGATGTTGTTTTCTTGTTCCGTTCTAGTGGTTTGTGGTTCATTAATGAGTTTATTGTTTCTCGTATTGGAGGTGAAGAACTGAATAATATTCTATTCACAAGATGTTTGGGGTAAGAGTTTTCTACCAAAATGTCACGTAGTTCAGTGGGTCTACTCACTCTGTTTTTTAATGACCACATGAGGTTCATTTTCATTTTGAATGGATGGTGGAAGTGAAAATTCATATAGCCATCGCTGCAAATTGGTTTTCTGTACGATTTTGTGTGTAGAGTGTTATTTTTATTCCTAATGATTCTCAATATAGAAAATGGATGCTATTATTTTTCATTCTTCCTCTACTGTGAACTGTATATTCATTCTGTAACTGTTGAAAATACCCCAAAATTCGTCTAATTTGTCATAAGGATCCGAGATAATCAGGTCGTCTACATGTCTTTTCATAAACGGGACAGGGAGCATGAATCTAGTTTAAGAATCTCTTGATACATAATCAAGAACAAAATTTACCAATACCTATTGATGAAATAGTAGAGCCTATTGGCGTACCAAAATTTTTTATGATATGAAAAATTGAAAATCATGTAGTTTGATTCAGAATAGAATTTTCAAAGTAGACAGGAAGTTCTTTAATCAACGTACAGTTATTTCCAATTGCTTCCCAATTTTGAGTTATGCTAGACATTATCAATTCTAAGGGTAGATTTGTGATCAAGGAAATAACATCAAAACTCACGATCACGTAATTAGGTGGTAGTTGGAAATTATCAATGAAAGTACTGAAAGAAAATGAGTCTTTGACATAAAAATCATCTCCAGTGTTATATGTTTCAGTATATATTTTCGTTAACAAAGATTCACTTTTTGTATTGGGGCAATCGATCGAGAAAATAATTAGTCTCTGGGGTAAGATTGGCTTGTTGACCTAAGAAAGTGCATGAAAACGAGGTGCAACTGAATTATAAAAAGTAAAAGTCTTCACTGTTTCAGTAGTTCTTGGCGTTTATTGATATTATTTTCTTTGTACCTTATTACCATAACATTCCCTCCATCTCTTTTAACAATACACAATTGCGGATGTTCTCCTACAAAAACTTTGAATTTATTGAACAAATTCAGAAAATAACTTTTTGAAGAATGATTTCTGTGGAAAAAGTTTGTGATAATGTTTGTGTATTGTGATCTAAAGCAATTTTCAATATCTCCATTTGAATTCGAAGAGATAATATAAGTTTCATTCAAATGGAAAAATGACTGAAGTGAGATTCTTCAACCATTTCTCTTGAACATTAATATTATATATCCTGTCTTCTTTGAAATTGTTGAATTTGCTCACAGTTTGCTTCTTTACTTTATGAAATTATCTATAATATTCAATTATTTGTAATCTATGGAATTCCTGTACTATATATCTAATTTGATTTTATCCCACTCTTCAATATTTGTCAATCCACTCAACGCTATGCTTATTTCTGAATCAAAAATTTTATTTCTCAACCTCAAATTAAAAGAGTCAACTTGGCGTCCTATTCTACTCCCTCTGTGTTGTTCCCTCGATCGATTGTCCCAATACAAAAATTATCCTTTCCACCGAAAATACTCACTGAGGCATATAACACTGTTAATGATTTTTATATCAAGGACTCATTTTCTCTTAGTACTTTCATAAATAATTACGTAATCGTGAGTTTTGATGTTGTTTTCTCGTTCACAAATCTATTGGTAATATCCAGCAAACCTCAAAATTGTGGAGCAATTGAAAATAACTGTACGTTGGATAAACATAACTTCATGTTTATTTTAGAATACATTTGTGAATCAAACTACTTGATTTTGAATGGTTCGTATAATAAAGACATTTGTAGTACGCCAATAGGCTCCACTATTTCTCCAATATTGGTAATTTTTGTGATTGATGATTTGAGTTTCCTATTGCGTTTATCAAACGATATGTAGACGACCTGATGGTCTTGGTTATTTATGGTATAATAAACGAATTTTGGATATTTATAACAGTTCACAGTAGAGAAAGGAAAACAAATAATAGAATCTCTTTTCTAGATATGAGAATCGTTAGGAATAAAAATAACAATCTACGCACAAAATGGCACAGAAAAACAATTTGCAGCGATCGCTATATGAATTCTACTTCCACCACCTGTTTCAAATGAAATTAACCTCATTCGGTAATCAAAGAAACAGAGTGACTAGACTCACACATACCCACCATACTCTAGAATCACTTACCAAACTACGTGACATTTTGGTAGAAAACTCTTACCCCAAACATCTTGTGAATAAAATATTATTCAGTTGTTCACATTCAACAACAAATTCATTAATAAATAATCAGTCGATACCACAAAACACTAGAACGGAATAAAAAACAACAACAATTCAAACCATTACCGTAATCAAAACAAGTTTATATCAAATATTATAAACTTCGTAGATACTGAAAATATACAAAGAAACTTCGAACATTTTTGATGACTTATTGAAGAAATGGAAACCTTTAACTATGTGGAAGATATATTATAGATTATAGAATTCATACAGTTTTAGCTCCTTCCTTGGTTATTTTTTGGGAAAACTATTTTGATAATCATTGATGGGATTAGACATATTGTGGATTTTGGGGGGGTCGATATGTCGACACCCAGCACTCCAAAACTCCTTGTGAAGCGTATCAGTTTCCTGGGACCTGAGTTCCTGATATATGTGATCATTAATGAAACCCCTTCGAAGAACTTGAGCCTTTTGCGAAACAAAAGCAATTTCAGAGAAGTTCTCGCAGTAACGGACAGTTCACTGTCTGATCTATCCAATTTTTTAAGGTGATATCTCACAGAACAATGTCTGGTGATCAGTCCCGTTACCAGTTTCAAGTCTTTCCTGTCTAAATTGAGAAGCTGTTTAGATTTCTTTGACATGGACCCAAAAGTATTTTCGCTTGCCTTTGACATGGAACCTTATTCCAGAGGGTTTTGATTTGGTCAGCTTCCCAGCGCCGAAACTCCTCCCTGATGTGGGCTTTGGAAGGACCACAGAAGAGTTTTCGATCAGAAAATTGAGTGTTTGCCTCTTCCTTGATAATGCTGTCCGCTTCATATTTGCCTTTGATTCGCTTGTGACCTTGCACGCACATCGTAGCCAGTTGTCTTAGGGGGGAGTTTGCAGTCCCAAGTCAGTCCAGACTCACAAGTATTTGACTTAAAAGCTGCTTGGCTGTCTGATAGGATATATATCTTTGCCCCCCCCGCCCTGTAGCCTCTTCCAATTCATTCGTGGGCGCAAATTCCTATAGAATGCGTTTTTTGGTTGAAATATAGTTGGAGCTTTGCCTAGGGATTTTGAGAGCCTAAAACTAGGACCCGTTACTCCCACTCCAGCCCTTTCGTCCATCTTGGAACCATCAGTATACCACACTGATGCATTCCATGCATTCCTCTAGTTGAGGCCCGTTTGGTGTGAATGTATGGTGGTTGTTCACAACCATTTCATAATTCACTTGCCTAGCTGGCATAATATCTGATGGCTTATACCTGGATTCTGATGGAATATTTTCCAGAATCAGAATTACCTCTGATGCACGTGAATATTGCCCCTGTGATTCCCAGACGGGCTAACCACTGCACTTTCTGCAGCTTGATTTGTGCCGATGTTGGATTTTTGGCCACCATACTAATGAAGCCCAGGTGACCATGGGTTTGATAATCGTTTGCTATAACAAGTATATCATTTTCTGCTTCAAACCCAATATCTTGCCGAAAATTCTGTGGCACGTCTAGGTTGCCGCTATAGCCTTGGAAATAATGTTAATTATATGACTGTTTCATGTTAGTCATTAGTCGATCATAACGTAGGTATTTGACTTCCTTGGAAAAAGTAAGTGTTTTGTTCAGGGTCGAGGCTTCCAGTTCGTACTTTCGCCTCTTTGGGGATGGAACCAGCACTGTTTTACTAAGATTCACATTTAGTCACTCCCTTGCGCACCAGCTACTGATTATGTTCGAGGATGTCTGCATGCGATTGAATATCAGATTATCCACGGTCAGTGACCACAGCAAAGGTGATAGAAACCCGCCTTTGGGACAACCTTTTTCCGCTGTCATTCTGACCGTTTTTTCCCCGAGTGCATCTACAATGATTCTGCTTCACAGTATCGCATGTGTCCATCTGATCAGTGAGGAGTTTATATTCTTTTCCTAAAGCGATGATGGAGTCATGTGGGGTGTTATCGATAGCACCCTCTATATCTTTGAATGCACATAGAGTCATTTCTTTGGCCATGTATGTCTTTCCAATGCGTCCAACTGAACATTGTAGTGCATTAATCGTTGATTTGCCTGCTTGATAGGCGAACTGTTTTTTGTAAAGCATTATGATTCACTTCTTATGAAAGAATTTATGATTTTTTCCACTGTTTTCGGGAGAAAGGAGGTGAGTCTGATGGGGATCACATTCGGTTTCTATATTCTCAAGGCCATTTTGTAGTGATATAGCATGTAAAATTTCTTTACTATAGTTTTTTTTTTTTTATTCGGAGATTGCCATAATTCCGCCGGTTGGAGTAGTTCGAAAATTATCTATTCTTGAATTTGGTGTTGTCTGGAAGTGTCTAGTTACGATTTAGTTATCGGCTATCTTTGTGGAATCTCATCATTGTTTGTTCTCATTAGAGTTGATTTCTCCCAATGGGCGACTCTCGATGCGGGTCACGTGAGCTAGGTTTCCTGTTTGCGAGAGTACAGAAAAAGAGGGAGAATCCAAGATGACGTGACGGCGAAAGGTTATGTTATTTGGAAAGTCAGGAGTCTTCAGAATTTCTATTTCCACTATGGGATTCCAGATGTGAAGGTGGAGAGAAGTGTAATACTGCTACCTCAAGGGCTGCAATCCTGTAAGCCAGGTTATTTTGTTGTGGATTCCCCATCCTCCATTTTTTGGTGTAGTCAGCTACCGTAATGGCAGACCCTTTGGTGGACTCGACATGAACCCTCCATCGAAGGTGAGCCGTTGGCAAATTTTTGTATATAGCTGTATTGTTTAATGAGGTGAATTGTTATAGGGTTCTACGAAGGACCTTACTTTGTTTTACTTTGAAAGAGGACCTCGTTTTATTGGAGAACAGTTTTGGTGGAGTCATATACTTTCGTTTCGAATATTGATTTGGGAATATAATGGTTTTGGACACCTGATTCAAGAGGAAGGCTTAGCTTTTTCTGTCAGAAACGATTTGCATTACCATTGTATTTTCTTCAACGTTCTTGCAATGGTCTACCCTACAAAAAGTCATGTTTCGGTATCTGGAAGCTGTCCATTTTCATACGTGCGCAGTAGAAGATCGCAAGAGGAGTCAACAGGCAAATTCATAACTTTTATATTTCCTTTGGCCTTTCATTTCATTTGTTTTTTTAAATTTGATTTTTGGTTGAACTTTTATTCAATATTGGGTATGAAACGTATTTCATAATAACAGTGAGTGTAAAGCAGACGCGTAGTACTTTGGGGAAGCGTAATCATATTTCAACATTATTTATGATTTCCTTAAGGTCTCCAACATATTCGAGTACCAGGACGCTATGAACTCTATTAAACTCGAAAAACCTGTCAAAAATGAAACAAATGCCGGTAATAATCCTCCAGAGTACGGTAAGATTGTCAGTTAATACAAAACAAATGAAGTTAAGACGGTCAATTGGGAAGACATACTGCTATCGTAATCTATATTCTTGGTTCAACCACAATACCCCATAAATCAATCCAAAATGACAAATAATACATAAATCGATTTATCGTGGAAGTCACGGAACTGGAATATTTTACACCTGTGCAAATCGTTTGAAATATTTAACGAATGAAATAAAATCAATCCGGCGTTTCGCCAACCTGATAAACTCAATAGGTTATCCACCACAGTAGGGGAAAAATATACATACAGGGCAACATGGGCAAGAATGTCTTGATGACACGATCAAACCAAAAGGTTATCAAAGGTTTATACACAATATTCTACTTACGGATACCTCACAACTCAACTCGAACTTCGACATGTACGTTTTACGTAAACTACCTCGCAGAACAATTGAGGAAAGAGAGCGATCCTGATTAAAGCTCGCCTTTTATGTCCACCGTATTTGAAAGAAATATCGGACAAAAACCGTATGAAATGAGACCCTTTTTTGTCTGATTCACATAAGAACTGTACCAAAAAGCAGCTTATCTTCTTGTCCACTTATGAAAAAGCATACTACGTTTTCACTAATATGAATCTACCTTTTTCTACTCTGATAGTGAAACAGGCAGAAAAGTATTTTAGTCTTTTTGTACAGTGCAAGAAGGCATTGGAACTTTTTTGCTAGGTTTGATATCGATCCAGTAGCTTTGTTTGTTTGAAGTCATTTTCTAAACAGGCGTTATTTTCTTGCCAGACCATAATTAATATTGAACCTCAAATAGGCAGGGACGTACCAAAGTTACTTCAAACTTTTGGTTAGCCGTTCTTAGTAACGGAGCTTGAAAATAATGCTTCGTGACACCTGTACGAAACTCGATAGAGCTTTACTGGAGTCCGCTTATATTACATCAACATGCTTTTGGCAGTCCAGTGTTTCAGATATATATTGTGTGAAATCCTCTAGAAGATTCCTAGGAAAGCTCTTGTCTTTCTTATAATGATCTATAATCGCATGGTCAGTATGTGCTATTTTCCTGTTATATGGAAATTAGTCCATATGATAATGATCCATAAAAATTGCAAACCACCGCAAGAAACATTGTAATACAGACCGAACAGCCTATTACACACCTTTGCTACAACATTAGAAGAAGAAGTGACTGTAACGGAGTATTCCTAGATGTCTCAAAGACTTTCAATAAAGTATGGCATTCAGGCCTGCACTACAAAATAAAAAACTTATTGAACAATAAATACTACCTATATTTGTTCGAAAATATGAACAGAATATTCATAAAATCAGATGTGGAATCATCTGCGACTGAAAGATAAACTTTAGTAACAAATTTTCCATCGTTCAAGATAACCTATTGTGGGGTGCTGGAGCCATGCTGGATATTGAACTACATCTGATAGATACTCTGAAAGGACCCTAACTCGAATAAAAAAATCTGAAATTTAAATTTGTATTTTCATTCAGATAGTTGATTGATTTTATATTCTAGTCTTGATTAGGAACTCATATAGATGAATGAGGAAAAGAAAAATGTTTTCTAAATGACAGTACTCACCAGAAATCATTTGTTACATTGACGCAAGAGAAGCATCGCATTCACTAGGTTTTCAATACGTTTTTGTCAACGAAAATCTATTTCACGCTTCCACGATCATCAGGAAAACCAGAATAAATGGAAATCACATTTTCTAGAATCGATCTCACTATCGAATTATTGATCTCATGTGCATCAAAAAAATGCATTGGGACCATTTCTGTACCTCCTCTTACCAATTACTTGGAACAGACACCACAGAGATAAGAACCTTCGAAGACGATGTCGCTATCCTCTCAATACATCGAAACCCTGTCTCCCCTTTAATTAATATACAAACACACCTGAATCAATTGAATACTTGGTAGGAAAAATTAAGAATCAATATAAATCAATCCAAATCATTGCAAGTTACCTTCACTACCTGCCATAATAACTTCCTTCCAGTGACGATAGTTCCAGTACCAGTCAAAACGGACGTGAAATACGTAGGCCTTCATCTGGATCGAATATTGACCTGGGACAAACATAACAAATGATAAGAAGACAACTAGATATTGAATCCAAACAAATAGATGGGCTAATAGAAAGGAAATTGAAATTATCAAATGAAAACAAGCTGCTGTTATAAAAAGTAATGTTAATGCCTATGTGGTCATACGGTGGGCCACTCTGGGGCTATGCAAAGCCCACCAGAATAAAAACAATATAACGGTTTCAATCAAAAACACCACTATCAATAGTGAATGCAATCAATCACTGCACGAAGACTTTCAAATACCATATGTTACACAAGAGATTGGAACAGTCTCCGTTAACTACCGGAAGCGACTTACTTACAAAACGAAACCTGGCCCGAAGACCTTCTACAACACCATTGATGAATATTAGTGTTCTATAAGTGGAAATACCGATGGGCATTTCACTTCAAGTTCAAAACCGTACTAACGACCTCTTCTTTCTGATGCCGCGCGACGGTTCCAATTCATGTTTAATGCGTGATTGTCTTTTGGTACTCTTTTGCTATTAGCGATAGCGACTAGCGGCTAGCTTGAAAAGTCCGAGTATCACAGGTGGCTTAGCGGTAACTTCAAAAAACAAAGAGAGTAAATATAGAAAAAAGTTTCTATTGTTTTTATTGCTTTTTTCATTCGAGAAAGGCTTAAAAGTCGTTTGTCAAAAGCCGCAAAAAATAAAAATTAATATAAATATGTCTGGATTTTGTAGAATAGATCATTCTGGTTTGTTCTGCGAATCAGATTGGTTGATTAGATAGTTAGTTAGTGAGGTGAATATTTCAGTTTAAAAAATAGTACGTAGTGTAACTGAAACTAAATACGGTATATTTTTACTATTCTACGCTTAATTCTAATTTAATTGAAATTTCTAAAATATGTTCTATATCAAAACTCAGTAGTTTTCGAGATATTTGACATTTATAAAAAAAAAACCCATAAAAGGCAATTCACAATATGGCTAATAATTTTACTTTGCAACTACCAACTACTAATTGTGAAGTATTTTCAAGTAATTTTTTCTCAAGTTCCTGTAATATATACTAATACATATTCATTTCAATAAATGTTGTACAGGGTGTTCAAAAAATGTAATCTAATTTGTTGGTAATGACAGATGTGAAACAATTTTTTTTTCTAATAGATCACCATGTAACATATGGTATATCAAAACTCATCTGTTTTCGAAATATTTAACGTTTAATTTTTTTTCCAGAAACGTAATTGAGGTGAGAAAATAAAACGATTATCGGGTCATCAGTTCCGCCAACAAAGACGGCAGAAAATGGAAGAGTAGAAAAATTAGCTCATTCTTTGAAGAAATATTTGGAACCGTCAGAAACGAGTATTCTTCCTGAACTTGAAAATACCGACGATGCTCGACCTAGTTGTTCCTCAGCCCCAAATTCCTCATTTGTTTCTGATTGTCATAATATAAATAGTACCCAGGAACATCATACTGAAAACGTTCCAGCAGCGGCAACACTACTATTTTCTAACTCCACCGTGATATCTGATGACCCTGGAGAGTGGCCCGAAATAATTATATCCGCAGATGCAAGATTTTCAACGGAAAAAGGACCCCATCAAATTACGAATGGGATATATCCAGTAAACTCACAAGGCCGAAAGTTTTCTGCCAGATGTTCTTATCGTAACATCACCAATGGAAAGAAAGTTGAAAGGGAGTGGCCGATTTTAGTACATCACACCTATCTCGATCGCTCGCAACAAAAATCCAAAACTACAATTTTTTATGCTCTGTAGTAATCTGGTACAGTATTTTATTCAAAATCAATTCTCTAAGTGAATTAATGCAGAATCAAAGTATAAATCTGAAAGCTTGTTTAGACTGTCTAAACAAAATAAATATATTTTTTCTAGACTCAAGAGATGATAAGGGATTTAGCGAACTTCTCATAGATGCCAGGGAGCTGGCCGAAGAATTATAAATTGAACCAAATTTTTCATCTTCACAAACAGTTCGTCAAAGAAAAAAGAAAAGACAGTTTGATTATGAAATTACTGACGAACCAATTACAGACCCGAAAATGAATAACAAAGTAAAAGTATTTTTCTCTATACTAGATACGACTTTATTATTTCTTAATGACAGATTCAAGGGGTTGGAGCAATTTAATAAGATTTTCGGATTCATTTATCAAATGTTCAGCTTGAATGAAGAGGAATTGAGAAACTCGTGTGAAAATGTATCATTCATTTGAAAGATGAAGCACGTAAAGAATCAGATATTGATGCAAATGACTTATTTGATGAAATTATTTGTTTAAAATGCCACTAACCAGAGCAAAATGAGTTAGACCCTCAGTTAGTTGATTCTTCAACACATTTTAGAGAACAATTCAATTTCAACATTTCCAAATACTGCAGTGGCAATACGCATTTTTCAAACTTGACCAGTATCTGTAGCATCGGGACAAAGGTCTTTTTCAAAATTAAAACTGATAAAAACATTTTTACGATCAACTATGGCACAAGAGAGACTCAGTAATTTGGTAATTATGTCCATAGAAAGTGACCTCATGGATTGTATTCCTTTAGACGAGTTGATTGAAGATTTCGCCGAAAAAAGGCAAGAAAAGAGTGCTTTCAATAAGTTATTTTGTTCTTTTTTTTTTCTGTTATGTAACATTTTTATTGTTTTGTCAGTTTTGTTATTGCTTTGATTTTTTCACATTCTTCGTTGATCCTATTGTCAAGATCTTCCGAATTTTATGGGGATGAGTAGTCAGGTATCATGCTGATTAAAATCAGTAAACTTTTTTTTATTTGAACTTTCGGAAATACTAATTTTTTTTATTTGCAAACATCAAATGATAATGATTATTTGAAATTATAGATCATACATTATACGGTATATAAATTAACACATATTTCATTTCAAAATTAGATAATTTATGAAATATATTTCATATGAAATAGACGGAGTCTACCCAGAACAAGGTATCGACAATAGAATATTACTGAATAAATTAAAATAACTATCCCTTCAAAACCGAAGAACTTACTATTCAATTACCTTCATTTACAAATTAGTAAACGATCTGATTGACTGTTCCGAATTACTCTCCCATTTCAACTTCCATGTTCCACGATTAAACTCTAGAAATTAATTGACTTTTTACCTACCCAATTCAAGAACTAACATATTTTCCAAGTCACCAGTCGTAGCAATGAACAAACTAAACAATCAATTATGTACCAATCTTGATATATATTATAAACCAATTGGCCAAATGAAGAACAATATTAAGAAACTTTTACAAACAAGCCAAAATATTTTAGCATACTCTCTACTATACGGCTTATTCAATTGATCGTGATCAGGTTGAATTATGTATTTTCTTCCTTATTTGTGTTTTTCTCTTCAGGTGTTTCCAAACACTTAAAGTAGAATGTTATGTATGCAGTACCTATGTGTGTATATATGTCTGTATATATTGGTATATTTTTTTTTAATATGTATTGGTATATAAAACTGTAAACTTGCTTAGTGATAACGATTTATGTCTTGTTATTGGGATTTATTCCTGTTTGGACATAAAAAACTTTTTTTTATAAGTAATAGCGATTATTTCAATTTTGTGTGTACCCCTTATCTGATGTATCAGTATCAAAATTAAATATAGGTATTAGCACGTATTTTGATTTCATTTATGTGTACCTACCCATGTATAAATTTTTACTAAAAAAGGGGTAAGGGGCCGCATGGCTTGGCGCGCCCCTGAATTGTAGAATGGCAGAAATGTGAATACAAGAATTATACTGTGGATCACTCATTGAGTTAGTGGTGCAAAATACGTATGTCTATTCCCTGACTCAATACCGGTTTAATTTTTCTAGAAGTCTGTAGTGCGATAGTGTGTACCAGGTACTTTTCCGGCTTGTCCAGGGCATCGACACATTTTTCTTACTGGTGCAGAGTTTTTTGTACTGGAACTCCTAATAAATCTGAACTATTTGTTAGTAATTACATTGCGGGTGTTGAAAATATGATCAATAATTGAGTATTTTAAATGTTGAATTAACTGAAATTCAGTAGGAACGTTGGAGGAAATAAATTCTAAATAGCCAACGATTCGAAAAACTCTTCGTGGGAATGATTGAAATAACGAAACATGAAGAAAAATTCGTGAATAAAAGTGTTATTGAAAACATCGTTTTTTAATCTGAGTATAGAAATAAAACACAAATTGGAAATCAGATCCTGTAGCATGGATTTTTCGTGTTTTTTCCATTGGTATATTGAAAAACTGGATATTTATCAAATACGGTTGACGATTGCAAACTGTTTATTTTCTACTTTTTTTTTTCTATGGCATTCTCATTCCATGAACCCTTATATATGTATTTATGTATCATGTTGATATTATTCTTCCAAATTAATATGAACAAGGGAAGTTACCCTAAATGTGAGTATTGTTCTCCTTTTTCTTGGAGATTTTCCCATTTTTGCGATGAGATTGGCATATTTTATTCAAACATATAAGAATTCAATTACAACATGTATATTCATGTTTTTCATCATGAAAATAAAACAATCAAGTTTCGAAATGACCACTATTTGGAGTGCAATTCATTTCAACAATCCGCCCAAAGGACAGGGCACAAAACCCTATAAAAATGGCCTACTGCAAATTTTGATTATTTTTTGATATTTTGTTTATTTCAAGACTCTACTCAATGTTGGCAAGTTATAAGAGGATCGTATGATAAGAAGAGCCGCTAGAGGGCGGCAAAGTTGAATTATTAAAAATGCATGTTATGGTATTTTCCATAGAAAAATCAAGATTTATTTGATTGCGATACATTTAAATGAGTCGAGAAAATAGGCTTCTTCCGTGCGTGCGTACCTCCCACGATATTTTTCATTATATCTAACTGAAAACCACAGATTGTTGAGATACATTCATTTTTAAAGATTAACGAACAAAAATATGTATTTTTAATTTTTATTAATTGAAATATTTATGGTACAATTTGTGTTGTTGTAAATAGCTAATCCTTTAGCAGCTACTTCATTTTCGATAACTGTAGTTTATGAAGTCGAAGGTGCTACTATATCAGTAGAAGTATTCAGTTTTGATTTTACCCCACTGCATTGTATTCTGATGTTGGCGTTGTTTTTAGTTTTCTTGAATGGCTGAACAATTCACTAGGAACTTCAATCTTTCTGCTTACCGATTCTTCGATTTAGCCTTCAGCCACAGTCGAGGAACGCCTACCCCCATGCCTTCTCAAAGTAAGCAAATCTTCTCCGTCCTCGACTAACATAGATGCTGAAGATCGTCTTGAGCCGTGTCCAGTATAATCTTCCGGATTTTCTAGGTTCAGATAATCAGCAATCTGCTTTGTTGTACCACTGATTGTATGACACCCTATATGTTGAGCAAAAAACATCTACCATCACAATACGCAATAAATAATCTTCTACTATTCATGTGTGTAAGTCCTAAATTATTATATTTACGATAAAAAGTATATGGACCAAAGGGACATCCTTCCTTTGTAATTGTGAAACTTCTTGATTTGTGATTTCTGCCATCTCGAAGGAATACTATCAAAAACTAGCCATTATCTTCCACTTCTGCCAAAGTCAGACGAATCAAGTCATCTCTTCAGCCGGCACCGAATATGCCAAATATTAAAATTACTTTACTCAATAACCAATCAATCAATCAAAAATATTTATTTCTACTATTTACAGATTACATATTGAACCTAACTAATATATACATTTATACAGTTACAGCTTCTTTCTTGGTCTCCTCCTAGAGGGATGGGAAGAGGAGAAGGAGTTGTAGCTTTTTGCTTGGGGACTGTCTGACTGTTGACTTGCCCTCCCGAGTGGGCGAAGGGACCGCCCCTGCTGGTGTTGGCAGTTTAGCTATCAAACATACTAGTCGTGTTCATTTAGAAAATTGTATTATTAGGCGCCTCCTACTTTCGTTAATGTGCCTCTGTCCTTTTTTTATTTGATCTTCGAAATTTACAGTTTATTTAATCATATCTTAGTTTTTTTATTAAGGCGTTACCTGACACTCGGAAATTACAAAAACCAGCTTTAGAAAATTGTTAACTATTTTCCTTGTCGTAGTCTAACGTTAAGCCCCTTAGGATTCTAAGAAATTAGTTTCCTGCTTGCTTTATACTCCATTGTATAACTCTAATTTTGAAAAAATAACCCCCATGTTTTCTGGGTTGATCTGATCTAAGATTGCTTATCTCTGCCGTGAGCGGACTCTTAGGGAGGTGATAACGGTAGAATTCATCCGATACTTTGTAGATAGAATCTGCAATTGTTTCTATTTTTGATAGCTCGCGCAGCGCATCCAATCTGATGTATCTATTGCTATTTGTGGCAATACGGAGTGCTTTATTTTGCAGCCTCTCTAGCCTCAATATCTGAATTTTGGGAAGACTGCAAAAAATTGGACAGGCGTATGTCATTGCCAGCCTGATGATCTGTTTGTAAATTCGCAGTTTGTTCTCTTGCGACAATTTTGAGTTGCTTGCTATGAGGGGATACGTGCGGCTGATTGCCGCCGCTCCCCTCTGCAACGCTAGCAAAATGTGCTCGTGCAAGTACATACGACTATCCAATTCCACCCCCAGGTATCTCACCGAAGGCCTCTCTATCACTCGGTTGTTTTCAACCTTTAACTTCCCGAGGATCTTCACATTGGTTCGTTTCCTCGTGAAGTTAACGACCTCCGTTTTACTGGAATTCAACTTGATCTTGTTATTCCCTAAATATGGTATGACCAACCGATCCAGATGAATCTGGAGCTGTCTGGCAGCCACTTTGCTCTGGTACGAGTGGGCGTAGATCGCGGTGTCATCCGCGAACATAGCCGTAGTCGTCCGAGCGAAGGTCGGAAAGTCATTGGTATACAGCGAATACAAGATCGGTGATAGTGAGGACCCCTGTGGGACCCCCGGCTCGATGATTGCATACTCTGGCGAGCTAGTACCGTTAACATTGACCCTAAAAGTCCGCCCTGTGAGGTAGTTTTCTAGAATTTTGAGAAGGTAGAAGGGCATGTTTGCCTCTGCCATTTTAGCGACCTACCCTTTTGTCCAGACAGTGTCGAACGCTTTCTGCGTATCCAGCAGGATCATAACCGTGTTGTGATCCCTATGGAAGGCCTCTTTCACCCCGTGAACAACCCGGGGTTTTTGGGATGTCTTTGAATGACCTCCCCTAAACCCGAATTGCTCAGGCGGGATGATTTTGTGCTCTTCTTCGAAGTCTACAACACGTTTCAGGATGATCTTATCTACCACCTTGGCCACCACACTCAAGAGTGAGATGGGCCTGTAGCTTTCCACCTGATTTTTGTTTTTCCACGATTTGAGAAGGGGTATTATTTCTGCCTTTTTTAAACAGTCTGGATAGTGTTGCCACTTCAAGACTGCGTTAATTAAGTGAATGAATTGGACCAGTGACTTCTTTGGAAGGTTTTTGAGAAGAACGGCATCCAATTTGTCGAAGCCCGGTGCCTTATTGCGAGGAAGTTTTTCAATGATCCCCAGGACCTCCTCGTAGCTAGTTAACACTACTTGGAGTTCTAGGGGCATCATTCTTACTGAGGGGGTTTCGCGAATGTTATTTGCTATATTGCTGTATTCGTCTGTTGTGTCCAATTCTGTTTTATGAACATTTCTGAAATATTCCCCAAACAATTTAGCTTTTTCAACTGGTTCAGCCGCCGACCGACCGGGATCCGTCGCCATGGCTGGGATTGGCTCCCTTTTCCTATGGAATCTATCAGCCGTATCCCACAGCGAGTGGTTCCGGACGTTGAGAGTCTCAAGTTTGCAGTTCCACTTGTCATTCGTGTTATCATTCATTAATTGTGTTATTTCCTCTCCTAATTGTAGGAAGTGCTCGTTGTGAATGGGGTTTCTCGTGACCTGCCATTTTTCCCTTTTTCTGTTTTTAAACTTAATTAATTCTTTAATATTTTGTGGAATCGCGAACTTGTCGCTTCTCACGGTTATTTTCCTAGTTGTCTTGTCCCTGGCGATTTGAATTGTTTTAATGAAAACCTTCATTTCATGGTTTAATTCTTTGTCAGAGATTTGTGGTTTTAGAAACGTAATTCTATTTGAGATATTGCGGTATTCTTTCCAATTTGTATTAAAGTAATCATATCTGGTTTTTTCTATATTTGGATAGTTCTTTTGATTTAAATTAAATGAGACCGGAACATGGTCTGACGTTAATTCCTTGAATACTCTTAACTCTCCTATTACATTCTTTTGGACAACTAGGTCAATAACCGTCGGCGACGAACCATTGAATGGAAACTGCGTCGGGTCTTTGGGACTTTCAATTATGACCTCATTGTCTAAGGAATACCCTAGCAATGTCTGACCATTGGCACTCGCTTTGGTTGGAGTACCGTTCCACTCCTTGTGCCTCGCATTTAAGTCACCGGCCAAAATCACCCTATTGGCAACACTAAACAGACTGTCTAGGTCTCGCGCCGTGAAATTTCTATATGGGGGATTATAGATCGCGAACAGACAGGTTCCGTCGCCAAATCTTATTCCGATATGCTCCATCACAGAATTCTGTGTAGGTATTTCGGTGAACGGTATACTACTTTTGATCAGAATAGCTACACCCCCGGCGGCTCTCCCCCCTCCGAGCCTGTCGGCCCTGATGGTAGTGAACCCCCTGAATTTTGAATTATGCTCCTGCCGGAGTTTTGTCTCGGACAGAAGCATGACATCAACCAGCAACTTCATTCGCATTAAACATACCTGTCCTTATACCCCTATTTTGTGCCATTACGAAGTATAAAGTTAGCTGCCGTGAGTGGACGGCTTTCCTCAGGTGTGTTCTGCATTAATATTAACAGATCTTTTAGCATTTTTCCAATTTTTGTAATACTAACTAATTCTGATATTTGCCTTGAAATTTCGAATAAATTTCCAATGGGGTTAGTTTGGGGATTATGGGTGTATAGGATAGGAGAAAAATCTATGTTTGTTTGGATCCTCCTTTCTGTGGGGGCTATTCGATTCCTGCTATGCCCTTCGTCTTGGTGGGGCAGCGTCAAATTCTCGACGTGCCCTTTCCACGACTGCTGTTTTGTTTCTGGCTGGAGTAGCGCCGCATAGCCGGCGTACTCTCTTCCCGACTCCTGACTTTTGCCTGGTGGGGCTTTCGCCTCCCTCTTCCTGGCTTCGCTCCTCCTCTTGTTGGAGTTGCGAATTTCCTCGTAGATCGTTCTGGTTGTTATGTTGTCTGCCTGGTGCCCATGCGTTTTTTGCTGGTAGGGGAGCGTCTACATACCTCGGCCTGCGTTCTGTTGCTTGCTTCTCCAATCTAATGTCAGGGTATCTTAGATTCCTTTGATATACTTCGCAAATTTTTGCATTAGCTGGATGGTCTTTGTTGCAGTTGCATCATTTGGCATCCTCATCGTCAGGTTTTTTGCAGTCCCTGGTGTGATGGGCTTTCACGCATTTTACGCACCTTGGGTGTCTACTGCATTTGCTAGTAGCATGCTCCCACATCTGACATCTATAGCACTGCGTTATTCTTTTCTCAAACCTTTGCACTTCTTAGGTGATGACTGTGTGTAATATTGTCCTCACCCTGTTGTTGAGGGAATTCGATGTGACCTTTGGCCCCTTCGTTACGGCGTATAGGTTCCTTGCCATGCTTTTCAGCTTAGTGACTTTTTTACCTTCTATGCCTTATGCCTCAAGGTCTTCTTCAATTTCCTCGACTGTTGGCATGTTTTCTAATCCTCTCAATATAAAGGAATGGGTTTTTTCGGCTTTCGTAGTGAAGGAGTGATACTCCACTTTGAGGTCGTCGGGGAAATTCCTCATTGTTTGGTAGTCCTTTTCTGTGGCAGTTCTGATTGTTGTCGAGTCGTTGTTAAATTTGATATTGAAATCTTTTTCTAGTTCTTTTTCTGATAACTCAATAACCACTTCTCGTCTGGTGCTTCAAGTATGAATTTGGAGATTTGGTCAGCAGTTAATACTTTGGACTTTTTCGGTGTGTAACCAACACTTTCTCGTTTGAGGAATGTAGTAGTTTTTGGTGAATTATTAACATTTACATTTCATTTTACTGCCAGACAACTTTTCAACATTGAAAATTGACTCCATAAAGTTGAAACATCCATGGATTTGATTTTTTCTGACAAATAAACGAGAAGAATATTATCACTTACATTTATAACTTTCTTTTGTTGGCGCCAGTTGCAAAATAGACGATACTGGTTTTCATATTTCCCACGTGACTTTTTGGGCAGTAATTCTGCACTTACTTTTGCCGCTTCACGTGATATTTCTTCCTCTGGTGAAATCATTTTCAAATATTCCCACTAAATATATCCAAATATTGTCACAAAACAAGCATTAATTACCCCGTTGCTAAGGAAATATACAAACAATTTGCGATTTCTAGAGAACTGTCAATAACATATTATTTCATTTTGACATGTAAGTAGGCAGCTAATGATACTAGCGCACCGTAAAAAACCCACCTTTGGTGCGCTAAATAAGCAAGTGAATATTGTGTTCTCAGATAGGTATAATGAAAAAATCCTATCGAATCAAAGGTCAGTAATATTCAAAAGTATACAGTGAATACTCGTTTACAGAGTTTTTGAAGCATACCTCTGATAATTGGAAAATCGGAAAGTCACTCGTGGAAGGAAGTAAAACTGGTCATTCTGGAAATATATGTATTTCTTCTCGAAATTGACAAGTTGAAAGAGATCAGAAGTGGAAAAATGCATGAGTTACAAAAAAGTTATATCCATTATTATACAGGGTGTCCAACATCGAAAATAATATTTGAAAAAAGAAAACCCAACTTAAAAACCTGTCCTTCTCTCCAGAAGAGTAGCTTAACTATCGACAATATTTTGATAACGAAGTTTTTTCATTTGGGTATTTGAAATGTAGTCTATTACTTGAACTATTTGGGGCATCGACTCGTGCCCATTTGCAGCATCAAATATGGACTGCAGTAAATGTGTTGGTGGATACTTTATGCGCTCTTCATGTCTAGTATATCCCAGGTACCATAAATCACTTGCTATATGAGCGCATGTACCCACCGTCCTAGTTCCAGATTTACATTGATAGTAATATCCACTTATGGGTTAACAAACAATGAATCAAGATATAATTCACTGTCAGAAGAAGAAGTTCTCGTGGGCAAAGCCTAGTAACAATGAATATGAATTGTATAATAAAAATATATAAATAAAAGTGTCTCTGAAAAAATTTATTTAAATATGATACACGCACACAACAAATACTCAGAATATACGATGACCGATAGTACAACGGTAAGACTATAAAATGAACCGAAGATACTGTTGATAAAGTTACATTGCAAATAATTAAAATATCATGAATTTGTAACAACACATACATATGGTTCAGTAGAGTATAAATAAAATAAGTAATATACAAATAAATATAAAAGTTGAGGCTAAGTAAGTAAAATAAAATAAAATATATATGAGAGTTATGAGGATTGAAAATAATTATGAATTAACATGTAAAATAGAGAATGTGGTGGTGGAGACTGGATTGAAGTCATAAAATGGTTGCTGTATCAATTTTTTTTAATGTCCTTCCTGAACCGTCTGAAACAAGTTATATTCCTTGTGCAAGGAGGTGAATTTTGACGCCATTGTGGATAATGGAATCTTTTAGCATTGTGTTGGTAGGTCTTGGTAGTCTAATGCTGTTATGTTGTCGTGTGTTGTGTTGTGAATCAGTTATTCCAAGAAGATTTATGTTCTAGTGTATGAGGATGACTGATTTCAAAATGTAAAGGGATATAACTGTTGAGAATATGTGTTCTATGAACAGCTCTCTACATGAATCTCTTGGTTTGGCTTCACAAATGTGTTGGTGTATACTTCATACGCTCTTCGTACCTGGAATATCCCAGACACTTATCATAAAGCACTTGGTATATGAGCGCATGTACCTACTTATAGGATTTTCATTCCGGTTATTGGATTCAATGAAGAGGTAATGTTCCACTGCATTTCTGAATCTGGAAAAAAATCGAGCCTGTTTTCTCAATGAATCCATTCCAATTTCATTCTTATTTTCTCTCTACTATATTAGACATACTAATGTGCTGGTTTTGGTTCGCATATATCCACAGTCGAGTTACTCCATAGTTGACTTGCTTTGATCTCTATATAAAAGCCGCATGGCAAACTATAGTATTCATTCATAACGTCTTAGTAACTAACAGTCAAATCAGAGTTAGGTTCAGGGTATTTCAGAAGTTGTCAACCATCACGGTATTCTTCCTTAAAATATGAATTATATTTCAAACTGCTCAATATTACTACAGTTTTTGATGAATATTTCATTTATTCATATTGTTTGACAGATGATATCATAGTAATTTTTTTCTGAGAGAATCCCAAATAATGGCATTTGCTCATAGGTGATATTCCTTTACAACAATTGAAAATAATTGACCGGGACGAAGATGAAGAAAATAGAACAATAGCCATTACTCGTAGACGCTCTCTGGGTAGACAAGAGAAAGAAATTAACAATAATATGGATGTCTGAATTGTTTCACATCAATTGAAGACGAAATTTTTTGAGGAGAGAAAATGATCCACATTGCCTGAGAATCAATTATTTGAAACAAACCGCTATCCAAACATGTTTGATATGTAATGCTCATGAAAACATGGTGAGATTGCCATTGACAGCTAGAGTACATATTTTTATTGTGCGAAATATTTTCGTTCCGTTCGTAACACTAGTGGAAGAGTTCATTTGGACGAGAATGGTCGCGTCCTAAGGCAACTCATAACAAGACTCGAATTTGGTAATAAGCCATCGAATCTTAAGGGTACGGAAATATGCGAACTTCTTCAAGCTCTAAGAAAAACTTGTTGTGAAAAAATGGCGTCGAAGTTTTCTGATCACGACAGTTTTATCGAAGAAGGATTGAAAACTATGACATCCCTATCTAAGAACGATTTTGAAAGACTTTTCGATTATTGTACCCCAATTACTCTCACCAATGGTTATTTGAGATACATACGCAGGAAGTATCTAATCGCTCTATTTGCTCAAGCAAGGTTTATCTGATAACTTTCTCCGACTTGTGTTCGAGTATACTTCGAAGCAAGCAGTTAGCATGGCTGTGAACAATGTACGGCAGTCCCTCTTACAAAGATTCGTCCCGGAGGATATTGGGATGTGTTCAATCGATAGGGATGATTTTATCGCTCGACATATAACTAGTTTTGCTGATGGGTTATACAACAATGAACCAGAACAACGCAAAGCGACAGTATATATTGATGGGACATATTGCTATATCCCTGCGACGATCATTCTCAACCCATACGGGACGCCATCTCCTCGAACCATCTATGGCTATATCTTAGAAATTCAAGGACCATATTTTGCCGATTCTCGAAACAATGATGCAGAAATTCTACGTTATGAGTTCGAGCGGAATATGTATGGTTTAAGGGCATGGCTTCAAGTGGGCGATATATTTGTTGCCGATCGAGACGCTGTTCAACTATTGGAAGGCTTGGGTATATTTTCACTGTCAACGGTAAACATTATTGATGTTTATTAACAGAATGTATTTCAGGTATATCTCATAAAATGCCCAGTTTTTTGCTATCAGGCCAAAATCAGCTATCAACCAAAGAAGCAAATCTAGTCGTCTAGTGATAAAAACGCGATGGATAGTGGAGAGTAGAAAGGGGCATTTCAAATCAATGTTCAAGTTTTTTGCCAATTGTATTCCAATGTCTCACATTCCCCACATCGAATATTTTCATCGCATACGCGGAGCTATTGTAAATAAATACCACCCAACTATAGAAATGGCTGGGATGGATGAATAGTTTGCGATACGTCTTATAGAGAAATCAAATCAAGTCAAAAATCTCCAAATACAAGTTGAAAATGATCATATGCGACGGAGAAATGGCCAGTGGAATCGCCTGGATGAAAATCATGTTCCAGAATTCTCACATTCAACAGTGGAATGAATACTTGAGAGACTTGACTGTGGGTACATACCAACTCAAATTTGCACCTTCATATATCCAAGATATTCAACAGAGACAAAATCAAAATGAAATTCAAATTGACACATCAAGAGATCAGGAGAATATTATCAGGCTATTGATTTTTCCAGATTCAGAAATGCTGTAAAACATTACCTATTCATTGAATTTAGTAATGGGAATAAAAAACCCATAAGTGGATATTACTACTAATGTAAATCTGGAACTAGGACGGTGGGTACATGAGCTCATATAGCAAGTTATTAATGGTACCTGGGATATACTAGACATGAAGAGCGCATAAAGTATCCACCAACACATTTACTGCAGTCTATATTTGATACTGCAAATAGGCCCGAGCCGATGCCCCAAATACTTCAAGTAATAGACTCCATTTCATTTACCCAAATGTTTTTTTTTTATCGTTATCATAATATTGTCGATAGCTAAGCAACTCTTCTGGAGAGAAGCACAGGTTTTCAAGTTGGGTTTTCTATTTTCAAATATTCTTTTAGATATAACTTTTTTGTAACTCATGCTTATGCATTCGAGTGCATTTTTTCACTTCTGATCACTTTCAAATCTTGTCAATTTCGAGAAGAAACGCATACATTTCCAGAATGAGCAGTTTCACTTTCTTCCACGAGTGACATTCTGATTTTTCAATTATCAGCGGTATGCTTCGGAAACTCTGTAAACGAGTGACCAGTCTGTTGTATTTTCATTCATGTTATTGCAATACGTAGGTCATGTTATTGATTTGAGTGTTTTGATTCCGACCTTGTTTTATTATTTCATCCCCTTCACTACTCGTAATTTCTTGAACTATTGAGTTTTGGTATTCACTGAACACTTTTAAATATTACTTACCTTTGATTTGATAAGATTTTTGCATCAAAATGTATCGCAATCAAATAAATCTTGATTTTTCTGTGGAAAATACCATAAAAATGCATTTTGAATTATTCAATTTTGCCGCCCTCTTGCGGCTCTCCTTATCATACGATTCTCTTATCACTTGCCAAAATTGTAAAGGGTCTTGAACCAAGCAAAATATCAAAAAATTATCAACATTTGCTGAGAGTTATTTTTATAGGGTTTTGTGCCCTGTCCTTTTCACCCACTCAGGGTTTCATAGGAATGAATGATTATACAAAGTTACCCATATTATTTCTTGTTTGAGCCACTGTTGAATGGTGGGGGTGGTCATTTGGGAAATCATTCATAACTTTTTCCATCAATGTTTTCGGTTCTCTGGTGCGAAATATGGTCGATATATTCAGTTAATAACCACGGTAATCGTGGACGGGATGGAAAGATTTCATTTTGTAGTATAACGGTAACGAAAGTAACGAAAATAGGAATATATAACTTTTCACTCACCCTGGATGAAAAATGAGTATTTTTCACCAAGTTCTGATCTGCCTCTCAAACGATTACAAACTAAGGAATTTTCAAAAGGGAGTGCGAAATTATCCTCAGGAATATGCTTTTATATTGTTTGATGCCATACATGTGGGGTAAATGGAAATGAGGCACAACAAGAACATGAATTCAGGTAGTGTTTTTCACACTCGGATGACCTAATCGACTTACCAAGATGACGTATCTATTCAACTCTTCATAACAAGGGTAGCAAATTGTGTATATTACGAATTCAGTTCCATGTATGAATATCCCAACAAACAAATTAACATGGAGCTGGAGCATAGTCGACGTTGGATTTGTACATTCTAAGGATCAATATCACCGTTCAGTTAGTTATATACAGTGTGTTCATAAAAATTTATAAATATACAAAATCAAAAATTTCTTTCTGATGTGGAAATCACAAAAAAATATTTCAGTTACCGAAGGAGTTTTCAACCACAAATTGAAAAACCATCAGAGAGATGAAAGTATTTTGAATAATTGGAGAGACCACTCATGTACCTTATAATAATTACTGAGCTTTCGATTTCTTGAAAAATATCCATGAATGAAAATAATAATAATTTGTCTTTATTCGCCATGATTTAAAAAAAATACATTAAGGTATTGAGCTTTGAGTTTTGTTGCTGTTTTCAATTTCAAACTTCACAATACAAATTTATAATAGTAAAAATATTATATATAATCTTGAGTGATGAACACCCTGAAATTTGTGTACAAAGAATATAATAATGTGTTTGGAAAAATAGTCGCAATCCAAGGAAAGCAAGCTATGGTCGGAGAAAAGAAGGAAATCCTATTCAATAAGTGAGATTTCAATCTCTTTTCGGAATTATTTACTGCGTAAGATCTGAATTTACTGGGAAGGGAGTTGTAATGTTTCCGAGCATTATATGAGAAACTTGGGAATGAATAGGAGTGGCGAACCTATTTATATTCGAAAAAGTTTTTTGGTTGATAGACATTCAGGCTTGCAGGTGATCAAAACTTTATGGGTATTGATTCAGCCAACCTGAATCCTTCGTACCTCGAAGGAAAAGCGTTTCTGCTATTCTCAATGCGTTGCAGCAAATCAGGGTGCTTTGAGGCGGGTCCATAAATACTGTCGCAGTAAGAATTTTTTGGGATTATTAGTAACTTACACAATTTGAGTTTGAGTTCAGTAGTGAGTTAATCCCGATTTGAAAACAATTGTCTGAGAAGAGGTTATTGATGTGCCTAGTAAAGAGTAGCTCGGCATAAAGCCCCAAACCACTTTTTTCATGTCGGATACATAAGATTGGATATAATCATATATTCGAATTCGTAGTACATTTTTGGCGTCTACTCTATTTTTTCCAAAAAACATCACTGCAGATTTTTTCGAGTTTAGTTTCGACGTTCAGATGGAAATCATAGATATATAGATTGTAGATTGGAGGGGGTCGATATGGCTCTCCAGCCTCTCCGTACCTCGACCTGTAAGGTCTTTTGTAGATTACCCTTCATCTATTCAAGACCCGGAATTCCGAGACTCCTTGCGAAGCGTATCAGTTTCATGGGAGCTACGTTCCTGATGTCTGAGAGCGTTAGTGAAACCCCTTCAAAGAACTTAAGCCTTTTGCAAAACAGCGCTTGACAGTCGCAAAGCAGGTGTTCTGCAATTTCAGCGAAGTTCTCGCAGTAATGGCACAGTTCACTGTCTTTCTCATCCAACTCGAGGAGCATTTCAGCTTCCTTTGGCGATGGGCCCAGAAGCCGTTCCCTTGTCTTTGCCCTGGAACCTTATTCCAGTGGGTTTTAATTTGATCAGCTTCCAAGCGCCGGAACTCTTCGTTGATGTGGGCTTTGGAAAGACCACAAAAGGGATCCGGTCCAGGAAATTGAGTGTTTGCGCCATAAATATATAAGGTAAACAGTAAGTGGCCGAGTATTTGGTCTCGTTGTATGCCTTCCGATATAGGTAAGGCCTCGGAGACGACTCCATCCATAATAACTTTTTGTGTACAGTTCGTGAAAAAATGTTCCACTAGAAAAACTGCATCAGCAGAAAATCCGAGAAAAATTAGTTTATCACACAAAATGTCATGACCCAGAGTGCCGAAGGCCTCACTATAGTCCAATAGTACCAGACATGTCGAGTTGCCTGCGGTAATAATTTGGCGTTCATTCACAAAATAGTTGATCTTTCAGTATCATTCCCACCAATTTCGAGAGGCAAGGTGAAATAGTGATAGGTCTGAGGTCAAAAAAATCGGAAGGTGAATTATACCTGGCTAAGGGTATGACTACACCATTTTTCCAATAAATTGCGGAGGAAGGTAATGTGAATTAATAGAAAATACTCAATAGGATTAATCATTCGGGGAGATATCATCGGAGACAGTAGAACTACAAAAAGTATTGCCCCATTTGGCTATAGATAGTGGTTAAATGATAATTATTTTCTGATATTTGCGGGTTTCGGTAACGGTTCAGTAGTGAGACTTGCCAGTCAGATCGATCAGGTTGGGAGACTGAATTGAAATGTTCATTAATGCGATGAATATTCTCCAGATTGTTTGGGATTTCTTTGTTTTGTCCTGAGGATATCTAGAGATCTCAATGTATCCCATGTGGGTTTTGAATCTCTACTGGTGAGAATGAATTCGAAATAAGCTTTCTTCTCCCGACGAATTGCACCAGTTTTGTAATTAATAAGTTCCCTATAACCATTCCAGTCCAAAACATAAAGTTATTTCTAATATTTTTTCAGTGACTGGTCTTTGAGATGAATCATTTCTTTGATATTATGAGTTAGCAAGGAGCCGGAGGTATGCTTACTCTTCTAAATTGAAGAGTTCCAAGTTTTCAAAACGGTTAAGTATTTTGTTATAAGAAGATGGGATCATCATTCATTGTTCGACTGCCAGAACAAAGGGGGTTTTGATCAAAGTTGCACAAATCACGAAAAGAGATATAACTTGGTTTTTGGTGATGTCTGGAAAGTATCAACTGATATGCCCCAGATGTCAAACACATCGATTGATGACTTCTTCTTCATCAAAAACAAACAAGATATCTCAGAGACATGCGATTTATGTTGATACATCCGGAGTATCTCAAAATTCAGCTCTCCGTACTCTGAATGAACTTATGTTATGAATTATCAAAAATATAGTGAGAAAGTATTCAAATGATTCAAAAACAAAATATGTACATTTCATCTCCAACAAGAGTTATTCTCTTCGGTATATTTTATTTTCAACTCGATAGTTGAAATTAGGTATGGGAAATGCTCAAATAACTAAAATTGAATTTTCTATCGAATGGTGTAACAAAAACATTGTAGGTGCTATTTTATAATGCGACATTTGGAAATTGCCTGCAACCATATGGTACCTCAGAAGTTAGCCTGGACTTTCAGCTAACTGCTTTACAAATTTGGTTTCCTAATTCGAACGTTTCATGAGATACATTGTTTCTTCCTAAACTACTACGGCGGTAATTTTTTCAGAAAAACCGATAATTATAAAGAGTGTAATAAATAAGTTGACATAACTTAGGTTGTCTGAAATCAAAATCAGAAGTCAAATCGAACCATTTGAAAAAAAAAAAGATTTCCATCTAAAATAAGAACGTGTTTACCGACTTTTGGTACACCCTGTCTGTACAGCTATCTGTAGGACTAAATCTATTCTAGGTAGAACGGACATGATCGATCATGATATCATACCAAATTTTGAGTTTATAATCCAGTCACAAGTTTTAAAATGAAAATTTGACATATGATTTCAAGAAATCAGCATCAATCACTTCTCACTATCGGGTGGGCTGAATAACAGTAATATTCATTTAACCTGGCGAAAGTCGGTGCAAGCCGTCATTAGACCCGGTAATTCTATTGGTTCATTGTTATTACTATAGGAATGAAAGTTATGTGGATTTATTTGTTATTATCAGTTTATCGCACCAGAGCACAAATAAAACTAACATACACGCCGCTGTCTACAGCGGAGTGAGCGTTAACCATATGAAATCGGTTTGTGCGCATCAAACCTTCTCGCCTGATTAAAAGGCGACTACTCTAATAATTTCTCTAGGAATTTGTCTTTGATTTTTTTAAATAATTTGGTGAGGAAAGATATAATTAAATTCTTAAAGAAAATACCAGATTATGATATTGATGTTTCAGGTCGAAAATTGAAATTTACAAATCGGGAAGCTGCTGTATATTCCAATACAACACAAAATATTCGAGTGATTTGATACAATTTCAATTGTCATTTATTCTCATTTTTTCTTTTATAATTATTATTAGTTATTATCAAAATCAAACGCGATATATTCTCAATTATAGTACTGTAGGGTTGGTATTATTATTCCAAATAGTATTTATATGGACCAACCAATATCCCTATCAGAAAGTAAAACGATATGCATATTGCCTTCTCAGAATGAGAATGAAAAAATGAATATAAACAAATATTCCAGCATTGGTTTTCTATATATTTCTACCTATTGAATTCAAATATGCAAATTCATACCTAGTGGAAAATTTTGAGTTTATTTCCAAAATATCGATATATGCTTCAAATTTGAGGGAGAAAAACTTTTCAAATCATATTTATTCATAGATTATTACTATATTGTAGGCATAGTGGATGTGGATTTTGCTTTACTTAAATGTGAGCGTGAAAAATAATAATAAATGAATGAATTATTATGAACGATCATGTTCTCGATGGGATTGGAAATGTTCAAAACCATTGAGACGATAGACGTCCTGAACGAATGTATCAGTTCATGCACCCATTATACATTTTGCATAACAACTGAAATTTACGTAAAGTAGTGGCAAGTAAATACACTCTCACGCACGCTCACACACACACATACAGGTTTCATGATATCAGTGGATTCCGTGCATCAAAGGTATTTGTGGAGCCAACTCTGAGATATCTAATTTGTGTTAAGCTAGGAAAACTCTTTCGTTCCACCTAATCCCCTAGGATATAGGAGATGTGTTGAAAAAATATGTATGGTACACCATATCCACTAATATCTCCAGACCAGGGTGTGTTAGGAAGGTACCACAAATTCAAGTCTTCAAGATGAGTGTATATCTACAGTAATACCGAAAAAATCAGGAGTTAGGAAAACTCTTTCGTTCCACTCAACTTCCAGAAATAAAGGTAATTTGTTGGGAAATTATTTGTGGCAACCTGGATTCATTGATATTACCAGACCAGGGTGTGTTAGGACGATACCACAGATTATCAGATATTCCACTATTATAATACTCATGAAATATCACTGATCAACAGAAACTGCTTAAAAATACTTTTGTTGATCGATAAACAGTCAGAAGTGGTCTGAATGTAATGGTCCTTCATGGTAATGAACATTTCGAAAAAACACAAATGAGCGTTTTGAAATTCATTACAAAACTAGCACACTGGAAAAAATAAAAACTTCTTTCTTTTTAATTTTGTAATATAATTTTCGACAGAATTTTATATCCATTCATTTTCTATGGAAAAGTGATGGATATTTTTGAATGCAGTCCTCACATTGCCTTTTTTATATGAGACGTGAAGAACTTGATAACTGGAGAACCGTTTCTAGGCAACTTTTTCTAGTTCTTTTCTGTGCTTGAAGAACAGGGTGCTTCTTTTATCTCCGAGGGATCTTTTTCGCTGAATTATTTTTCTTCTTTACCATTTACGTAAGTCTCCTTGCCCTCGTCCACCTGCAACTGGAAAAAATCTGAAGGAAAGTTTGAATTTAGAGAAGTCATGCACATATTGTTTCTAACGTCACCTGTCAATTCTATTTCATTAAGTTTTTTTCTATGAAATGTTTACACGTCTCCGTTGTTCACTGCCATTAGAGTCTACTTATTTTTGTTAACTGTGAAGCTATAAATTACGATGGATACTGATATCATGGCCCAGATGTCACGCCCACCAAATTCCAAATTTTTATTAGTCCACATATAATACATTGCCGATTCAATCCCAATATATACAACTAATTTACTGTACACAAATTGTGCGGTTTCTTCCTTTTGGGGGGTCTGGGGAAGAAATGGGAAATTTATTGCTAGGTGCGGATGTGGATTACCTAATGACCTCTTTAACCCTCTAATAGGGGGCGTAAGGGCCACCCTTGCTGGTGTTAGCAAGTATAGCGTTTTGGTATATGCCAGGACTTTCGTTTTGCAAAATCTGGTAATTAGGACCGCCTCCTGCATGATTATGCGGGCATTACGCTTATTCGAATGGAACAATTCAACTATTTAAATTATTCAGTATTTTAGCTTATCAACGTTCTATACTGAAAAAAGTATTTAAAAAAAAAATAGTTTCGAAAAATTCTCTGCTAGGGTTTTACCCCAATGTCCTTATGGATTATTTTTGGGCGAATAAAAACAAAAAAGATTTCCTTTATTCAGGGTAGCGCTCGGATTCGAACCCGGGATCACAGATCACCGGGCCAAAATTCAAATTCAATTGATTTTTATTGCTATTAGTACGGTTGTTTTTACAATTCTCAATCTTTATATATATATATATATATATATATATATATATTGTTATATTTTAATGATTTTTATAAAATGAATTTTGTTAATTATTTAATTTATTATTATTTTCTCAAAAAATATTTTCGCACCTCGTTGGGCACCAATTATAATAGAATGATGATAGCTAAAAACAAATTGTTGTTAATTTTTGCCCTGATTTGGGTTATTAAATTGATATGATATGTGATAGATAATTATTTTCGCCTTGTATAATTTATTGTAATGTAATAATGATTGCTAGCTAACGTCACTGTTGCTGCCAATTGTTATAACCCTTTCTCACCACGACTAAACTCAGTTGGTACGCCTTTCGTCTCAGATAGCCGGTCCTGGCAATAGAGCCACTGCCTGGTCTTGATGTTTATTTCAACCCAGTGTTTAAAAGAGAAATATGATCATATCATTGTGGAAAATAAACTAGGAAGTATCAAAAAACAATTATTTCTTTTATTCAGGAAAACTTATATTTACCTGGCCTACGATAGATAACTTATACTATAATCAATTGACAAATTTTCATAGAAAATAATGAAAAACAGTGATGGATAAAGTATACGTAATCTCACTTTTTCTTTGAGGTTGGGAAAATTCTTTTATAGTTCAATATCAAAATAAAATATAGTTCTTCAGATACGATACGAGTTATGTTGTAAGGTTATTCAGTTTGTGATGTGCACTAGAAAAGTTTATACCTGGAGCTGGAACTGTCGCTGTTACAATACACACCAAGAATCTGAAATCCTTTTTCAATCTACTGCTCTCAGGAACTCTCCATTACAAAAGGAACCATACAAATCTCAGAAATCAGCTTGGAAACAGTTTTATGTGGAGTACATAAAAGGTAATTTTGTTTTCTCCTATTTATTTTTATCGAAATTCTCTTGAAGTTGAATTGGTTAGTTTCTATAGACAAAATACCTTTATTCATGAAAATCTTGCAAAGAATTGCTCCTAAAATTTTGTTCGTGACGTTGTTTTTAAAAAAATGTTAATCTCCTTTTGGCTTTGTTTTTTCATCCCCTGGATACCATTTCTGTTTTGTCCATATTATTTGAATTTTCAAACTCGCGCACTTTCTTGTAACATTATCACTCTTTTGGGGTTATTTGAAAAAACTTATGAACTGAATTATTTTACCTTTCTTAAAAACTATATACAATATTTTATGATAATTGTCTTTGACATTTCACAGTTCTTATTTTTCCACAATTTCAAATCTTACATCTCACCATACTGTTCCCTGATTGGCTATTGTCATCAAGAAATTTGTTGTTCTCCCATTGGCTATTTTCAGTTAGATACAATTTCATATACTGTATGTTTCAAGCTTATAATTTTGTTGATCACATTTAATTCAGAATGATTTTGTGACTCTAGACTTCTTTGTTGTATTTTGAACAATTATAGGATGTAATCATTTTGACAATGTATGAAAATGATTGCATTGTAGTATTTGTATATTTTCACCTATCAATATTATACAGAGGCTTCATGAAGGAAATAGAATCTCAAAAATATGTGAAAACAATATCTCATGAACTACTAACTATTAAGTAATTATTATTTCTGTGGTTTTCTATGAAATTATTTTCTTTTATATATATATATATATTATAAATGCATTTCTCCTCATGGCTGCGAGGTAGGAAATGGGTATAGGGATGTGTTTGTGGAGATTTCCACCTTTTCCCAAACGTCTCGTTCTTCCCCTTGAGAGGGCTGTAGGAGGGCGCCGCGCTGATGTTTGCGCTTTGTTAATGAATATGAAAATAATTTCAGAAGTAATTGGAATAAAATAGAATTTTCCCACTTTTTGCGCTGTGCGCTTATATGGGTATTTGTAGTTTTTTTGGGGTGCGAATTGATTGTTTTACGTTTTGGTTCTTATTTCCTTCCGGAAAAAGGGGGGCGAAAAACCGGGTTGTGGAAAATTTTCTTGGCTTTTTAACCTTTTTGTAGAATTTTGTCAAGTAACTTTGTCGGACGCTGGTGACTCGCTTACTTACTCTGGAACACCTAGATGTGGATGTAAGTAATGAAACACTATGATAAACTTTATTTACACTGTTTGTGACCCAATGTCGGTGTTCTGATATAGCAACCCTCCATATTTGCGGGGCTGGTTCTGGTGGGCTCCAATGCCGGTAATATCCCTTGTCAGCGGGCTTTCAGGGATGAAATACACCGGGCCGGAGCTCAACACATGAGGCTAATTCGGTTCGTAGTAGGCAGGTGATAGGTTGGTTTCACATTCGTTATTGAAATAGCTCAAGGATTTGAGATATGACGCCGTGTTTTCTCCGTTCGTCGTGTGCTCTAATATTAATAATATTAGCTGTGAGCGTACTGTGCGCAATGTGGTATCTGTAGAATTTTTCCGCAATTTTGTTGATAAATTGTGGAATTGTTTCAATATTTGCAAGTTCGTGCAGGTCATCCAGCCGAATGTATCTGTCGCTGTTAGTTACTATACGAAGTACTTTGCTATGCGGCCTCTCCAGTCTCAGAATTTGAAATTTGGAGTTGCTGCAGAACACCGGACAAGCGTTAGTCATTGCAGGTCCAATGATTTGTTTGTACATTAATAACTTATTTTCCATAGAAAGTTCATAATTTCACGCAATGAGGGGGGAGATTCGCTTGATTGCGGCTGAGCCCCTCTGTAACGCCAGCGTTTTGTGCTTGTGGAATGACAAACGCTTGTCTCTACTCCCAGGTATTTCACAGAGCTACTTTCGTTAACCTGGTTGTTCTTCACCATCAACTTCTCGAAGATCTTCACGTTGGTGCGTTCCTGCGAGAAGTTGATAATCTCAGTCTCTTTCGTATTTAATTTGATCTTGTTATTATCCATATAGGGAATAACCATCCAATCCAGATGGATCTGGATCTGTTTCGCAGCCACTTCGCTCGCAAACGAATGGGCATACAAAGCGGTATCATCCGCGTATATGGCCGAATTCGTGCGGGCGAAGGTCGGGAAATCATTCGTATAGAGAGAATACAAGATCGGAGGCAGAGAGGAACCCTGCGGAACACCTGCTCCGACTGGATACACCGCCAAACTCGTATAATTGACTCTAACAGTGAATTTCCGATTAGTGAGATATTTATCAAGTACTTCAACTATATAAAGGGGCATACGTGCAATCGCCATTTTGGCGATGAACCCCTCTATCCAGACCGTATCGAATACCTTTCGGGTGTCCAGCAGGACCATTATTGTGTTTGGTGCCTGTGAAACGCTTATTTTACCCCGTGAGCAACTTGGGCCACTTGGGAGGCCGTGGAGTGGCCTTTCCTGAACCCAAATTGCTCAGGCGGGATGAGTTTCAGCCTTTCAGCAATGCCTACAACGCGCTTTAACAGAATTCTGGAGACTACGCTCAGTAGGGAGATAGGCCTCTAGCTATCTGAAAAATGCTTATTTTTGCCAGCTTTGTGTATTGGAATGACTTCTGCCGATTTTAGACGATTTGGATAATGCTGCCACTTAAGAATCGCATTAATTGAATATAATAATTGTACCAGCGATTTCTTTGGCAGATTCTTGAGCAGAATGGGGTCCAACTTGTCGATCCCCAGGGCTTCGTGTTTTGGAAGTCTCTTAATTGTATCAACCACTGTTTCAAAGTTGGCCATAACCTTTAGGAATGCATTATTCCTCAGTGGAACTGAAGGGAACTCTCTAATACCTTGTGCAATTGCACTTAATTTTCTATGATAGTCCGACTGATCATTATCGGTGGCATGTATTTTCGCAAAATGTTCCCCGAAGAGCTCAGATTTTTGCTTCGGGTCTGCCACCGAACCCGAGGGCCCAGTTTATATGGACGGTATAGGTTCAAATTTTTTCTGAATTTTTTTCGACATTTTCCACAGAGACTGGTCCCTCGCGTCGAGATTGACGAGTCTACGATTCCATTTTTCGTTGGTTATTCATCGATTAAGTCCGATATTTCTCTACCTAACCGTGGGAAATTATTTATATGAATTTGCAATCTTGTGGATTGCCAAACTTTCCTCTCTCGATTTTTTAACTTAATTAAATCTTGTATAAAGTGGATAATCGTATCCCTGTCGCCATTCGCGATAATCTTCTTGATAGTTCTATCCCTTGCGCTTTGTATATTTTTGATGATTTTTCCCTGTCTATATCGTCTTTCTCTATGTAAGCCTTATTCTCGGTTTTTTCGTTCAGAATTCTTTGGAGTTCCTGCCAATTTGTATTGAAATAATCATAATGTGATCTCTCAATTTTTTGTTTTGTTTTATTTTCAAAACTAAACATGATAGGGAGATGATCCGACGTGAGCTCATCTAAGGGGACGAGTTGCTTATATTAGTTACATTTTTGTGTACGAATTCTCGAAAATCTAACTAAATTAGATACCTTTTCCACACAAGCATTTTTTAAACTGGGTTTTTTCTATTATTAACCCAGAACACCGGCATAATTTAACATATAGGAAAATAAGTATATAACTCAAACTTTCGAAATAAACAATAAGAACTAGGCGCACAAGCAATAGCAGGAGGCGCCCGCAACAAAAAATGTCAAAAAAGACAAATAGCTGGTATGACGTTGAAAATCGAAGAGCTCACCTGCCAACATCAGCAGGGACTGCAACTTCGCCCCCTAGGGGGGGGGCAAGAAAATCAGCTGAAACCCCTAACATAGAGCCACAATCCCTACCCCCTCTCCCATCCCCCACAGAAAAAAAGGGACCCAGGAAGAGAACGTTTTTATATTATTGTACATAGTAGTTAAGGTTATAATGTAAATGAATTACGAGAAAAAATATATATTTTTGGTTTTTGGTCCCTCGCGTCGAGGTTGACAAGTCTACGATTCCATTTTTCGTTGGTATATTCATTGATTGAGTCCGATATTTCTCTACCTAACCGTAGGAAATTATTCATATGAATTTGCAATCTTGTGGATTGCCAAACTTCCCTCTCTCGATTTTTAAACTTGATTGAATCTTGTATAAAGTCAAGAAACGTATCCCTGTCGCCCTCCGCGATAATTTTCTCAGTAGTTCTATCCCTTGCGCTTTGTATATTTTTGATGATTTTTGTGTTTCACTGTCTATATCGTCTTTTTTCATGTTAGCCTTTATCTCGGTTTTTTCGTTTAGAATTCTTTGGAATTTCTGCCAATTTGTATTGAAATAATCATAATGTGATCTCTCAATTTTTTGTTTTGTTTTGTTTTCAAAACTAAACATGACAGGGAGATGATCCGACGTGAGCTCATCTAAGGGGACGAGTACGCTTATATTAGCTACATTTTTGTGAACTACTAAGTCAATTACCGTCGGTGACACACCGTTAAACGGATAATGAGTCGGTTCTCATACAAAAAGCCATTGTAGAGAATGAGAACTATAAGAGCCCGTACTGCGGCGACGACAGCCGAATGGAAATCCTGGAAAGCACAATCATGAGCCAATCAGAAACTACAAACGCAAACAAAAGAGCAGAAAACGCCACAGGTAATCAAAGATATACGAATTGACGTTATATACGAATTGACGTGATGAGAGAGAGATAAAGCGAAAATAGAAAAAAGAGACAGAGAAAGACTGAAAAATATGGGAGAGAAAGAGCTGGAAAAATCCAATATGGAAAAAAGCAAGAAACTAAAGAAAGAGAAAATGTTAGAAAATTTGTCAAACATCAAATATCAGATTGAGACCTAAAAGAAGCAGGACCATCCAAGAAAGGAAACACGGACTGCACAAGTGAAAATACCCGAACGGATGAGACAAGCGGTGATACAGAAAGAGACATGCCAAGGAGCAAACCAAAAAGTAGAAGGAAGCAGGAAAACAGAAGCGACAGGGAAGAAGCCCTACACCAAACGCAAGACGACTACAACCAGATTGAACTAGATATCAGAAATGAAGCGAGATACCAGACGAATGAGGCAATATTAAAAATGTGCGACAACTACAACAAAGATAAAGTGGATGATATCCCATATACCGACCTGTTAGAAGCTGAAACAGAAATCTTTCATAAACATTTCCTGAAAAAACAAGAAATAAAAACAAAAATCAAGTAGAAGACATTACGATTAAAGCTAATATATTAGCCTCGCCCACAAGATACAAAAAATTTAAGTTCGATAAGAGTAAGCCTCTACCAACCCCAAAAAAACAAAGTGAAAAACCAATTAGGCCAGAAGGCAAAGAAGTACCGAAAAATCTGGGAAAACTTGACAGAAGGCAACACACAACATAGAAATGGCTAACCAATACGAAGTATTAGCCAACTTAAGGATGGATGATACTAGCCAACTTAAGGATGGATGATACAGAAATTGAAACAGGCACCGAATCACATAAATTAAGTCAGAAACAGAGCCAGTACACGCCCCAAAAAAGGAAGAACGGCAGGCAACGGAAAATAGCAGCCGCAAGAAAAGGAATAGAGCAAGCTACGCAAATAAAAACAAGAGGGGAACGAACCAAGAAACGGAAATAGAAAACCCAACAAGCACACAATAAGTCAAGACGGGAAAAGCACCACAACGGGGAACACAAGAAAAAGCAATGCCGCGTTTAATTATTGAAGGCATCGTACCGTTCAGGAAAGAAGCTAGAGTATCGATGGAAAAAGAAATGGAAAAACGTTTCGAGATTGAATTCAACAGAGATGAAACAGTCTTTACGACATTCAGTGAAAAAGACTAGAGAAGAGCAACAGAAATTCTAAAACAAAGCGATGCTAAATTCCATTAATTCACTTCTAAAGAAGAGAACATACATTTCGTTGAGAGGGTTGGAAAACAACCCTGATACAGACGATATCAAAGATGACTTAGAAAGACTTGGAATTGAAATCAAAAGTGTTAATAAAATGAGAAACACCGGAAAAATACTATTTATGTTAGCAACAACATCGAAAGTGAAATTGAACTTCTGGAAGAACACAGTGAAAACAATCATGCATGCAGTCGTGTCTTGGAAAGTGATGAGATACGACAAACGCATAACGCAGTGCCACAAGTGCCAACACTGGGGGCACGTAACAAGCAAATGCGAGAGACAACCTAGGTGCGTAAAATGCATTGAGCAGCAACATACTAGAAAATGTACTGAGCTTAGGCATACCCCCGCACAATGCTGCAATTGCCAGGGCAACCACCCTGCCAATGCAAAAATATGCGAGGTATACATCAAGAAACTGGAATACTTGAAAGGAAGACTGGAAGCCCAAGCGGCCAGCAGGCAACCAAGATACGAGAATGCACCGCAGCCACAACAAAACGCGTGGCTGAAAAATACGAGAAGAGAGCACGCCAATCCGGCGCTACTCCATCCAGTAAGGGACAACAGAGAGGAGATGAGAAAAGGGAACGCCACAGGTCAGGCGCATCCCCACCCAGTTGTTGAAGAGTCGAGGGAAGGGCACATCAGAAAGCCTCTGGTGATGCCCCAAACAGATCTGAGGGAGCTAGCAGAACCCAGAAGAAATTCGCTGCCAGCACAAACCGGGGGAAGAATCCAAGCAACGGAGAAATCCCTCCTATTCCATATACCTCACCACCCCAAGGTAACCCCGGCAATCTGTTTGAGCTCTCGCGAAAGTTAGGGCAACTAGTAGACAGTAGAAAAGTCGAGGTAAAGTTGAGCGAGTTATATAACATATTGTTGAATACGCCGGAAAACCAGTGCATAAACACTCCAACTCAATTTTTCTTCTTCAATGCAACTGAATAGAGGTATTAACGCGAATGGAGTTGCGGGGAAGTTCGCGCTTCTCAGCAGCTTCATTTATGAACATTCTATCGAATTAATGCTTCTATCAGAGACTAAACTCCAACAGGGACATAGTTTAAAATTCATATGATTCACCACCATTAGGGCCGACAGGCAGGGAGGTGAGAGGACCGCAGGGGGAATAGCGATAATCATTAAAAACAATATTAAATGTGTTGAAATACCGCGTAGAGACATAAATATTGAACATGTGGGCATTGAGCTCAATGATGGAACATGTATATACTCGATATACTGTCCGCCTAACATTGGATTCACTGAGCAGGATTTAGACAGTCTGTATAGCGTTGCCAATGAGGTGAGCTTGGCAGGCGATTTCATTGCTAGGCACTCAGAGTGGAACGGCAGTCCGACAAAAACTAGCGCTAATGGGATAACCTTGCTGAAATATTCAATGAATAATGAGGTGATAATTGAGAGGAGCAATGAACCTACTCACTATCCGTTCAACGGTACGTCGCCAACGACTATTGGCTTGGTTGTGCAAAGGAATATAACAGACATAAGCGAGTTAAACGCAATAAGCGAGTTAACATCTGACCATTTGCCAATTGTATTTCATTTTCCACATAAAAATCTGAAAACATAAAGAAGGTCAGGTATGATTATTATAACTGCGAATGGAAGGAGTATAGACGCATTCTAAATATAAATACATTTATCAATGCAAACATAAGTGAAAATGACATAGAGTAAGAGACCAAGAAATTCGTCAAAATAATTCAAATCGCACGTGACAAAACAACCAAGAAAATAGTCGTGAGGGGAAACAAGTTCACGATCCCGAAAAATATTAAAGCATTAATAAGACAGAAAAATGGTGAAAGGAAAAATTGGCAAACCACCAGGAACCCCCAGCACGAAGAACATTTCGTAAGGCTGGGGGCTGAAATAACAGGAATGCTAGAAGCTAACACTAACGATATTTGGAGTCGTAAACTTGAGAACCTCAACGTAAGGGATCACTCACTATGGAATATGACTAGAACATTCCAGCGAAAAAGAGAGCCTGTTCCAGCCATAGTGAGTGGCCCCGAACGGTTGGTGGCGGAACCGCAGGAGAAAGCTGAGTTATTCGGGGAATATTTCAGCAAAGTACACGGAATAGAGCCTGACAGAACGCCAGAGCACGTAAGGGCAACGAACAATGCCAAAAACATAAAAGAAACGCCCGCAATAAGAATGACACCCTCGGAACTTCAGAAAGTTTTAACTAACTATGAGGGTCATAAAACGCTTACCGCGTAATAAGGCGCCAGGCTTCGATAAGCTAGACGCCGTTCTCTTCAAGAACCTACCGAGAAAATCGCTGGTCCAATTAATCTACATTATTGACGAAATCATATAGTGGCAACGCTACCCAGATTGTCTTAAGAAAGCAAAAGTAATTCCCTTACTGAATCCTGGGAAAGAGAAGCACAGCGTAGAAATCTACAGGCCAATCTCGCTTCCCAGCGTGGTGGCCAAAGTGGTGGACAAGGTCCTTTAGAATCGTGTTGTAGAATTCGAAGAAGAGCTGTAAATTATCCCGCCTGAGCAACTCGGGTTCAGGAGAGGTCATTCAACGACCTCGCAAGTAGCTCGAGTTGTTCACGGGGTAAAGGAAGCCTTCAACGGAGACCGCAACACGGTTATGGTCCTGTTGGACACACAAAAAGCTTTTGATACCGTCTGGATAAAAGGGTTAATTAGTGAAATGTCGGAGGCACGCATGCCTTTTTACCCCATTAAAATCCTAGAGTCGTATCTCACGGGGCGGACTTTCAGGGTGGATGTTAATGGAACTAGCTCGCGGGAACGAACAGTCGGGGCGGGGGTCCCACAGGGGTCTTCGCTGTCACCGATCTTATATTCGTTATATACCCATGACTTTCCGACCTTCGCTCAAACGAGTACGGCTATGTTCGCGGATGATACCGCGATCTACGCCCACTCGTTTAACAGCAAAGTGGCTGCCAGACAGCTCCAGATATATCTGGATCGATTGGTCATACCATATATGGGGAATAACAAGATCAAGTTGAATCCCAATGAAACGGAGGTCATTAATTTCACAAGGAGAAGAACTAACGTGAAGATCCTTGGGAAATTAAGGGTTGAAAACAACAGAGTAACAGAGAAGCCCTCAGTGAGATACCTGGGAGTGGAATTGGACACGCGTAAGAACCTACAAAAGCATATAGCGCTGGCGTTGCAGAGGGGGGCAGCCGCAATTAAGCGAACATAGCCCCTCGCACGCAACTCCAGCCTATCGCTAGATAACAAGACCAGAATATACAAACAAATTATAAGACCGGCGATAACATACGCCTGTCCAATATTCTGCAGTGTATCCAAAACTCAAATATCGAGATTGGAGAGGCTGCAGAATAAGGCACTTCGTATTGCAACAAGCAGCAGTAGATACATCCGATTGGACGATTTGCGCGAGTTAGCCAAAGTCGAAAAAATATCAGATTATATAAGGAGAATCTCTAATAAATTCTTCAGATTTAACATCCCTGGAAGTCCGCTTACGGCAAACATGACCAACATCAGGGCTAATCGAGTAAGAAAGCACGGGGTAATCTTCGAAAGCCTCGACTTATACAATGAAGTGGGAGATTAAAATAAATTGAAAATTAAATAGAATGAATCAATGAACTCCAAATGCATAGCACTGTACGAATTTCGAAAATCTAACTTAATTAGATACCTTTTTCACACAAGCATTTTTTAAACTGGGTTTTTTCTATTATTAACCCAGAACACCGGCATAATTTAACATATAGGAAAATAAGTATACAACTCAAACTTTCGAAATAAACAACAAGAACTAGGCGCACAAGCAATAGCAGGAGGCGCCCGCAACAAAAAATGTCAAAAAAGATAAATAGCTGGTATGACGTTGAAAATCGAAGAGCTCACCTGCCAATATCAGCAGGGACTGCAACTTCGCCCCCTAGGGGGGGCAAGAAAAGCAGCTGAAAACCCCTAACATAGAGCCACAATCCCTACCCCCTCTCCCATCCCCCACAGAAAAAAGGGGACCCAGGAAGAGAACGTTTTTATATTATTGTACATAGTAGTTAGGGTTATAATGTAAATGAATTACGAGAAAAAATATATATTTTTGGTTTTTGGTCCCTCGCGTCGAGGTTGACAAATCTACGATTCCATTTTTCGTTGGTATATTCATTGATTGAGTCCGATATTTCTCTACCTAACCGTAGGAAATTATTCATATGAATTTGCAATCTTGTGGATTGCCAAACTTCCCTCTCTCGATTTTTAAACTTGATTGAATCTTGTATAAAGTGAAGAAACGTATCCCTGTCGCCCTCCGCGATAATCTTCTTAGTAGTTCTATCCCTTGCGCTTTGTAGATTTTTGATGGTTTTTGTGTTTCACTGTCTATATCGTCTTTTTCCATGTTAGCCTTTATCTCGGTTTTTTCGTTTAGAATTCTTTGGAATTTCTGCCAATTTGTATTGAAATAATCATAATGTGATCTCTCAATTTTTTGTTTTGTTTTGTTTTCAAAACTAAACATGACAGTTCGCTTATATTAGCTACATTTTTGTGAACTACTAAGTCAATTACCGTCGGTGACATACCGTTAAACGGAAAATAAGTCGGTTCACGGCTGTACTCCACCATAGCGTCATTACAATTACAATAATCAAGGACAGTTTTTCCGTTCTCACTGTTTTGTGTTGGACTTCCATTCCACTCACGATGTCTGGCATTGAAATCACCAGCAAGCAGAACTCTGTTGCCAGCATCAAGCAAATTGTTTGAATCCCCGGCCGTAAAAATATTATGAGGCGGATTGTATATACTGAACAAGCAAGTGCCATCTGCTAGCTTTATACCAATATGTTGTATCGTGGAATCGCGTCTTGGAATTACGGTAGAAGGGATTGTATTCCTAAATAAGATAGCCACTCTCCCTTGAACTCTTCTCCCTACCGGCCCTTCCGCCCTACGTTGGAAAAACCCCTGAAATTTGGGTTATGTTCCTGCCAGATTCTGGTCTCGGATAGAAACATTATATCGACAGAATGAAAATGCATGAAGTTGATGAGAGGTGCATACTTCCCATCAACTCCATTTACGTTTAACATGCACGCTTTTATAGAGTTAAAATCCGTATTAAGTTCTCGATTATAAACATGAAAGTCGCCATATCGCGGTCTTCCTGTGGCGTATTAATCGAAAGTGAATTTAAATATCCAATTGCGCGTGTAATTACCGGGATATCAACTAAGCTTGAAAGTTGATTGATATTACTCATGAGATCTGTGAAACCAACGCTACATCCTAAATTGGGTCTAGGGGGGGGATTTATTACAGGGGGAAATGGGATTTTGGGAGATCCTGCCGTTGGATGTATCCTTCTTTCTTCCCTCTTATCGCTTCTTTCACCCTGGTATCCCGGGTCACTTCTACTTCTTCCGCTTCCTTCGCCTTGGTGTCCCGGGTGGCTTCTATTTTTTCACCATGCACTCTACTCCAGGAGTAGTGCTTTGGCTTAAGGGTATGACATAGCATTTTTCTCATCGAGTTCTGCTACCTTTTTGGTAAAGGCCTCGCAGGTAATCGCATTTGCGGGATGCGCCTCTCCGCAATTACAGCATTTTGCCGGCTCGTCTCTGCTTTTTGTGCGATCGGACGTTCTACGGTTGTGTTCGCATTTAAGGCATTTAAATTATCTTTGGCAATTACTTGTAGCATGTCCCCAAGCCTGGCATCTATGGCGTTGAGATATGCGTTTGTCGCTCTGTTGTAGTTCCCATGAGACTACAGTGTGGAGGATCTTCTTGTGATCATTATTTAATTGATTTAGCTTGACACTGTTGTCCGATTTAATTACATATTTCCTTCTTATAGCCTTATCTATTTTATGCACTTCCAGAACGTTTAGGCCATCTTCTCTTGACGCCTCCATGACTTATCGCACTCTGGGTCACTTTCTAACCCAGTCAGAACGAAGGAATGTTTTCAATTTTCTCTCCTGGTGTGTGTGTGGAATGGCATTTTGGCTTTTGCTAGGATTTCTTGCATGATATTGTCCTGGGCTGTATAAGTTTACAGTACAGTACTATTCCTATTGTATTTAACATTTATCTCTTTTTATATATGTATTTTCCAACTATTGATGAGTCCTGTCTTAACAGCTACGAAACCATCTAGAATTATTGCCGGTATCCCTTTGGACGTGGTTTTAGCTTGTTGGTTTGTAGGTTTGGTGGTTTTTGTCTTCTTTGTTGATTGTTTAGACTTTGTATCTGAGTTCCCTTCAATATTGGGTTCTTCCTGCAATCCTTGGAATTTTTTAGTAGATTTAGTTGCCCTTGCTTGTAGAAGTTTATTGTTAGATTTTTTCGTTTTCTTTGGGATTATGAAGTCATTTTCTTTATTTGTGAGAGCTGGCCACTCTTCCTTCTTGTTGTTTTCCTGTTTTCGTGGGGTTTTCAATTCATTTCATCTTTCTTGTGATTGCTTTTGCCTAGGTTCTGTTATGATATTGCCTTAGTGTTCGAATAAGGCTGTATTAGTTCCTGCAGTAATTATTTGCAGTGGTGAATTGGACTTTTCCGAGATTGTTTGATGTGCTGTCCTCAGGACCTTCATGTCTTTGTCAACGTTTTTTGAAATTTCCATTTTTATTTCATTATTGATTTCCGCTTCAAATTGTTCTAGGCCTTCTTGTTCAATTTGAGAGGCTGCGCTATTTTCTGTATCTGATGTCTCACTTCGAGTGCCTACAGACTTTTTCTTTCTTTTGCTTTTTTGTTTTGTTCTATAGCTTTCAGTCTCACTATCCGTAACATCATGCTGAGATGTGGAATTTTTCCTATTTTTCCGTGTGTTATACGGACCAGCTTCCATCAAATCTTTGGTGGATATAGTTCCCAGTTCTGACTTATCCATCACGTTCGGGGTTTTTACCTCTGAGTATTTTTAGAATCGATTTCAGCTTTCCTTTTTTCTCGTTCTTCCTAATCCTTTTTGTTTCCGTCATGGCCTTTGTCCATTTATCGTTTTCTGTGGAAATATCACTGCTTGTATTCTCCGTTTTCTCTGGTTCTTCGTGTGCATCTTGTTCCATGACATACTCACTACTAAATTCTGGATGGGTACTTTCAGCTCTTATCTCAATTTGCATTTGTTGACTTATATACTCGGGTGTGGTGAACAGCTTATTCCCATATTTGGATTCGGTATCCTCTATCGATCCCAGACATCTGATTTCAGCTGTGGGGTTCTGGGTGTCCACTAAATAGTGCATTACACTTGCAGACTGCCCGCATTTGCATAAGTCATCATTTTATTCCGAAGAATTGGGCGAAAATATGAATGGAATTTTGATCTTGCTTAGCTTTTTGCTGTCCTGGACCAACGAAGCTTTGGCCTCATCGCAATTTTGAGGGTCCGGGCTGTCTTTACTTTTTCTTTTGGGAGTGGGTATCCTTTCTGAGTCTGAATGTGAATCTGGATGTGTAACAATTTTTTCTATACTTGAAATTCGTCTTATTAATTTTCTCCCAGAAACAGGTGTAGCTGGCATTTTCTTCTCCTAATCGGGTGTGACTGGCTTTTTGAACAGTTTGTCGTCCCCTCTCTCGTTCCTCATAACCTCGTAGTCCAACCCTACGTCAGAACTGACGGAATTTCTACGAGCTCTAATTGTAGTATTTAACGAATTTTCTAACAATTCATCATCAGAATTACTCTCATCTGCCGTGCTCTCATTGCTCGGAGTTTGGGAATTGTTTTCAGATCTTTTCATCAGGTACATTACTCCAGGACCTTCTCAATGGTCTTCAAATTCATTTCATGTATTTGGGGCGTTAACGCCGAGATTCCCGGCCGTATTGACCTCAGAGGTCATCCTCAATATTGAAGATCATAATTGAGGAAAAATCTTGTAGCTCAATTTCTGTATTTTTGTTTTGCGAAATGTCTATCTTGGATTTGTTGGGGGTTGAAACACAGTCCGCGTATATCTCAGGGGTGTCTGGACTTGGCGGAGGATGATTATCAATATCAGTTGGATCTGTATCCTTCATTTCCGAGTTCAGTTTTGATAACTTTCCTAAGTGGAACTTCACTTCAGTTTTGCCCAACTCGTCCTTGCTTGCTTGGGCTGTTATGTCCTGTACGACTTCCCGTATGTGTAGGCTTTCATCCGCCGTTTATTCCGGGAGTTTATCTTCCACCCCTGGGTCAGGGGGAAGATTCCTGTCATCCTCTTCCATGTTTCAATTCAATCGAAGTTCATTCGAAGCTATTGAATTTTACAATTTCCATGAGAATAAGCGATTCTTGCTGTTCTGAGTGTGGAAATTTTTCTAGTGGAGTTTTGTTCTGCTATTCGGATTTTGATTGGTTCTTGGAGTCAAAAAGGGCGTCGCCCAATTTTTGACAAAACCCGGTGTGTGACGATCTACGAACGGACTTTAATTTATATTAGAAAATGAGATATTTTCCGTACCCTGGCTAGCTCGATTCAATTGTCGGTTCATAGTCACTCTAAATAAAATATCGGAACTTATTTCAGCAGATTAGTATTCGTGAGTTAACTTGTGATGACTTTCAGAGAGAGAAACCCGACGACTAATACCTTGCTTCCCTAACTAAACAAGTATGTAAGTATATCTTAGAAAAAAAAAGGTAACTTGAAAACTAGAAGTTATACGAACCATGTCCGTTTCCAAAGCGTGAATTCATCATTATTCCTAACTTTCGGTTTCTGGACCTACGACAAAAAATAGTAGAGAGATAGAAAAGGCATGCAACTATTTAATACTGATAACCGCCTACCCACAGAGTTTTCCTAACCCACGTACTCTTGTGGCTCGTGATCTCCACGTGGAGTTATCGATTTTACAGCGCTCAGAATCTTCCGAAGGTGGTCTCGTGTCCAGCTGTACCCTCTTTCAGCTCGGCTGTCATCAAGTATACGGCTATGGAACCACGGCGACGGATAGGATGGATATATGATAGGAGAAATCAGGTTTCATTTATTCAACAGCACTGCTTTCAGGAACAACGATGCGATGCGAAGTGTCTAAGGATTCCTAAATAACCAAGTTGATGCTTGGTTGTGCGATGTAATTAAAAAGTCTGCTCGAAGAATACTTGTCTAGACGGCTGTAGATCCAATAATAAAGTTTCCAAATTTCTACCTGAAATCGGTGCATATTTTCGAAGATGGCAATTTGGTATAATTCCCTTGTTTAGTAATTTTCAAAACTTCCAAGATTTATTGGTGAATATTTCCAGTCCGTGGCCACTGCTACAGATCCTTAATTCTCCACTGAGAAAAGTCCGGAATTTCAATGCAAGAAAGTTTCAAAGGCTTAGTATCCAAGGTGAGTATCCAAGAAAGTGATAATCGAGATTGGATTCTTGATTATTGACTGATTGTGATTTTCTTCTGTCTTGTTTGGCATGTTTGTTTTTGTTTTGGGTTCTTAACTTTATTTTGAGTGAAGGCTTGGCCCTTTTACTCTTCAATCGGATAATGACATCATTGTTTTAGAAATTTGAAGAGTTTATACATAACAAAGCTATGAGTACTCTAGTGTATAGCTAAAATTGCGCCAGATTGAAAATGTTTAAAATTTAGACACTAGAGAATATGTCTACGTCTTTTGTATCTTGAAAGGTTTTCAGCCAGATAGTCAATGGCCTCCCGAACTAAAGGGTTTCCGTGAGTATTTGCATTATCAAAAACAACACGATTTCTAGCTATAATTTCGTCCCTAATATTATTAAAATTAAGATCGGCTTACATAGTATTATTCAAAACATACCACGGAGCATTAATTAGCATCCGCAATAACTTCATCTGGGCCCGTTCCAGAATTTGAATATTTGAGTGAGCACTGTGACCCCAGACGGCAGAGGCATACAGAATAGTGCTTCTAAAGACAGATTTGTATAACATGATTTTATTTTTGAGATTCAATGTGCTATCCCTATTAATAAAGGGGTAGAACATAACTATTATTTTTTCAAATTTTTTCCTGATCACATTCATGTGCGGAACCCACGTAAACCTACGATCTATCGTCACTCCGAGATATTTGACCTCATTTGACCACTCAATCTCATGCTGACCAATGATAACCTTGTCTTCAGGAATAGTTCTGAATCTACCAAGCGGAATGGCTTGGGTTTTGTCGCCATTCAGCTTGATTTTCCGATCCAAAACCATTGTTGGAAAATATCAATTGCGTTTTGCAGGTATGGAACCGCTTGGTTTTGATGCCTCGAATGAGCCAGTAGCGCAGCGTCAGCGAATTGCGAAGAGTTTACATTCCCAGAATTTGGAAAATCAGAAGTATAAATGCTGTAAAGCATTGATAATAGCACTGCGCCCTGGAGAACGCCTGCCAGAATTTCCCTGACTGTAGACAAGGAATCTTCAAAAGTTAATTTTTTTTAAAAAGAACTTAGCCATTTAATCATTCCTTGCGGAATTCCCATTGTTTCAAGTTTATATAACAGGCCATAGTGCCAGACTCGATCAAAAGCTTTCGCTATGTCCAATAGCAAAACCTGGACATAGTGATTTTTATTAAGCTCACAAATGGCATTTTCGACTAATCTGAGTGCTTGTAACTCAGTAGAGTGAGCTTGTCTAAAGCCAAATTGGATATCGGGCAGGACATTCCTATCCTCTAACTCTTCTTCAAGCCTTTGCTTGAAGATGAGCTCAGCCAGCTTGCCAACATTACATAATAAACTGATAGGACGATGATTTTGCGGAAAGCCCGGGTCCTGACCATGCTTCTGAATCTTGATTGCTTGTTTCCATCTTGTTGGAAATAATCGTAATTTCAATGAACTATTAATTAAATTTAAAATTGAAACAAGTTGATTTTCTAGAATTTTTTCAAGCATTTGATTCAGAATCTTATCAATTCCGGGTGCTTTCTTGATTTGAGCTCTCTTGATGTAACTTTTCAATTCATCAAGAGTGGCTGGCCGAATAATATCATCGTCATGACCCCGAAGAACATCACGAACTCGCCTCTCAACAAAAATATCTCTATCAATATTATCATCATGATTTACATTCGGCTGAAACTATTGCTCCATCTTGTCAGCAAAAGCTTGAGCCTTATCGACGTTGCTGTAGCACATACCCCCAGTACCATGAATGGGAGGTAAATCAAATCTTTTATCTTTGATTCTTTTATAGAGCTTCCACATAGAAGTTGGATCTTGTGGATCCAATTCCTCTAGTGTATTGGCCCATCTTTCATTTTCAAATTTGGAAATCATGAACCTAACTTCCATGACAAGTCGGTTCATGAGAATTTTGTCAATTCGAGCTAGGGTACGTTGATACCTACGCCAAGCTCGATTTTTTTCCCTGGTTTTTTCCTCAATCGGTCTTGGAAGGACGTTACTAGAAGTATTTGTGCTTGGCACTTCAATTTAATGTTCTTATTATAGTGTTTTCAAATTGCTCTACAGCAGCGTCGAGTTCGGCAGGAGTAGGCATTTTTCCGGAGCGCAGTACCCATTTTCAAGAATTTGTGAGAATCTTCGCCAATTCGTAACTTTATAACTGCGATTGATTTGCGTTGGTGGATCATCTCCAAACTCGATTTCTATTGGATTGTGATCAGAACTCAATTCCCGAAGGGTGGTAACATTTATGTCCCAATGCAAATTTTTAATCAGCACGATATCGAGAATATCAGGTCTATATGGGCCATAGAAAGTAGGCTCATTGGGCGCCGCAATAATATAATCAGCATTGTCACAGTGCCTTCTCAACTTATTGCCATTGCGGTTACTAACATTGCTCCACGTGATATGTTTCGCATTTAAATCACCAGCAGCTATAGTTGGTAGATCAGTTTCAATAATGTTCATGTTCAAAAAATCATTCGCCAGTTCATTGGAAGAAGGATTGTAAACTGAAATTAATCTCAGGGGGCCTTGGCTGGTCATGACTTCAATTCCGAGCAGCCTGAAGCACGATCATGATTAATTGCAGTTTGTTCATGTTGGATGTTACATTTAATCATGATCGCAACTCCACCTCCTTGGTGGCCGAGCCTGTCCTTCCTGTACATTTTATAATTTGGAATGCCAATGGGATCATTCTTGAGAAATATTTCTTGTATGAAAATAACGTTAATATTAAACTCGAGGACTTAATCTCTGAGCCCATTGGCATTCCAGGACAACATAGTTGATGAGTTTGGAGTAATTTTTTCGGGCATTGGGAATAGTATTTACATTGAGATTGAGTAATTGTTTGTTAATTGGGTTTTCTTTGAGAAGGTTGGCGAGTTTCATTAATTCTGAAAGTGTATCATTGATTTTTGGGACTTGATCATTACTGATAGAGTTCGTAGCTTGCGCATAGGAAACTCCGGGTCCCATGGAATTTGCGCCCGGGGGGCGTGGCCTGTGAAAATTAGTTTGATTTTGGCTAGGGCCATTCTCAAAATTTGAATTTTTCCTGTTTAATTTGGAAAAGTGAGTGCATCCACGATAACTAGCCGTGTGCCCACCTAGGCAGTTTGCACACTTAGGAGGAGTAGTTTTCGACTTTTTACACTCGTTGGAAAGATGTTTCCCACCGCATTTAACGCATGCAGGGTTTGCCCAACAATTCCTCTGCGAATAGCCAAATCGTTGGCAACGATGACATTGACTTACAGCAGTCCTCAGTTTTTGAGGTTCTGCTTTGACTCTAATGCTAAGGATTTCAAAAACGTCGAAAATTTCTTTTTGGTCCCTTTTGCATGTAACCAGGACCATTGGCATTGCCGATTTATCTGGCTTTCGCATTCTGGCAACAGAACTGTTTTCAAAACCTTGGTCACGAAGATCATCCGCGATCTCAGAATACGAAAATTCCGTAGGTACATCTGTCGATTTTCGGTACCCTTGTTTGGCATGTTTTTGTTTTGTTTTGGGTCCGTGACTGTGTATTCTGAGTGAGGGCTTGGCCCTTTTACTCTTCAATAAGATAATGACATCAACGCAATTGAATTAAGAAGAGTTTATACATAGCAAAGCTATGTATAAAACTCTGGTGTATGGCTAAAAATTACGCCAGGTTAAAAAGTTTGAAAAGTTGGCACTAGAGAATGTGCCTAGGCCTTTTATATCTGGAGGGGTCATCGGCCAGATACTCGACCGCTTCTCTGATAAGCGGATTTTCATGGGTGTTTGCCTTGGCAAATACCTCACAATTTCTATCTAAAATTTCGTCCTCAATTTTTCTAAAATTGAGGTCGGCTAAAATGGTATTTTTCGAAACGTACCACGGAGCATTTATTAGCATCCGCAATAACTTCATCTGGGCCCGTTCCAGAATTTGAATATTTGAGCGGGCACTGTGACCCCAGACCGCAGAAGCATATAAAATGGTGCTTCTGAAAACCGATTTGTAAAGCATGATCTTATTTTTTGAGATTTAATTTGCTATCTCGAGCAACAAAAGGAAAAAACATAACAAGTCGTTTTTCGAATTTTTTCTGATCATATTGATGTGTGGAACCCACGTAAGCCTACGATCTATTTTCACACCGAGGTATTTTACCTCATTTGACCACTCGATCTCGTGATCATCAATGGTCACCTTGTTCTCAGGAACAGTCCAGAATCTACCAAGTTGAATAGCTTGAGTTTTATCGCCATTCAACCTGATTTTCCAATCCAAAAACCATTGTTGGAGTGTGTCAATCGCTCTTTGTAGGTATAAAACCGCTTGGTTTTGGTGCCTAGAATAGGCCAAAAGGGCGGTATCGTCAGCGAAAAGCGAAGATTTCACATTTCCGAAAGTGGGAAAATCCGAAGTGTAAATGCTATAGAGCAGTGGAGATAATACTGCGCCCTGGGGAACGCCTGCCCGGATTTCCCTGGTTGTAGACAAGGAGCCCTCAACTCTTACTTGAAATGTTCTGCCATTCAAGAAGGAACTAAGCCATTTGATCATTCCATGCGGAATGCCAAATGTCTCCAACTTGAATAACAGACCATTGTGCCAGACTCTATCGAACGCTTTTGCTATATCTAATAACAAAACGTGAACATAATGGCTCTTGTTAAGCTCACAAATGGTATTTTCAACGAGTCTGAGCGCTTGAAGTTCGGTAGAGTGAGTTTGTCTAAAACCAAACTGAATATCAGGCAGGACATTTCTATCCTCTATCTCTTCTTCAAGCCTTTGCTTGAAGATGAGCTCAGCCAGCTTGCCAACATTGCACAATAAACTGATAGGACGATGGTTTTGCGGGAAACACGGGTCCTGACCATGTTTCGGAATCATGACAATAATAGCCTGTTTCCATCTTTTTGGAAAATACCGTAATTTTAAAGAATTGTTAATTAAATTTAGAATCGAAATTAATTGGGTTTCTGGAATTTTTCTAAGAATTTCGTTCGAAATTTTGTCTATGCCTGGAGCCTTCTTGATTTTAGCTCTCTTGATGAAACCTTTTAGTTCATCAAGAGTGGCTAGCCGAATATTATCATTGTCATGGTTCCGAAGAATGTCACGAACTCGCTCCTCAACAAAAATATCCCTATCAATATCATCGTCCTGATTTGCATTCGGCTGAAACTGTTGCTCCATCTTGTCAGCAAAAGCTTGAGCCTTATCAACGTTGCTGTAGCACATACCTCCAGTACCATGAATGGGAGGAAGATTCGTTCTTTTGTTTTTGACTTTTTTATAAAGTTTCCACATTGAAGTTGGATCTTGTGGATCCACTTCTTCGAGAGCATTTGACCATTTTTCGTTTTTGAATTTTGAAATTTCGAATCTTACTTCCATGACTAGTCTGTTTAATAAAATCTTATCAACACGAGCTAGGTTATGTTGATACCTACGCCTAGCTCGGTTTTTTTCCCTAATTTTCTCCTTAATTGCTCTAGGGAGAACGTTATGCGAAGTATTCGTGCTTGGCACTTCAATAAAGTTGTTATTTAAAACATTGATAATGGTATTTTCAAACCGTTCTACAGCAGCGTCGAGTTCGGCCGGAGTAGGAATAATTTCCGGGGCACAGTATTCGTTTTCGAGGATTTGTGAAAATCTTCGCCAATTCGTGACTTTGTAAGAGCGATTGACTTGTGTTGGAGGGTCCTCTCCAAACTCAATGGTTATTGGATTGTGATCAGAACTTAATTCCCGAAGAGTGGTTACGTTTATGTCCCAGTGCAAATTTTTAATGAGCACGATATCGAGAATATCAGGTCTATAAGGACCATAGAAAGTAGGCTCATTGGGCGCCGCAACAACATAATCAGAATTGTCACAGTGCCTCCTCAACTTATTGCCATTGCGATTGCTAACATTGCTCCACGTGATATGTTTCGCATTAAAATCGCCCGCAACTATAGTTGGCAGATTAGTTTCGGTAATGATCATTTCCAAAAAATCATTCGCTAGCTCGTTATTGGGGGGATTGTAAACAGAAATGAGTCTTGAAGGACCCCTGTTTGTCATTATTTTGATTCCGACCACCTCGGAGCCTGAAGTTCGATCATGATTAATTGCGATTTGTTCATGTTGAATGTTACATTTAATCATGATCGCGACTCCACCTCCTTGGTGGCCGAGTCTATCTTCCCTAAACATCCTGTAGTTTGGAATGCCAATGGGATCATTTTTTAGGAAGGTCTCCTGTATAAAAATTACATCAAGATTTCACTCGAGGATTAAGTCCTCGAGCTCAATGATTTTATCTCTGAGCCCGTTGGCATTCCAGGACAACATAGATAACGAACTAGGAATGATTTTTTCAGGCATTGCGAAGCGAATTGACATTAAGATTTAGCAATTGTGCTATAATCGGATTAGCTTGTAAAAAGTTGGCAAGTTTCATTAATTCGTTGAGTGATTCGTTGGTTTTTGGGCCCTGATCATTACCGAGATTCATAGCTTGCGCATAGGAAACTCCTGGCCGCATTGAATTTGCGCCTGGGGGGCGTGGCCTAGGTAAATCTTTCTGAGCTGAACTAGGCTCGTGCATGTTTTGCGGATTTCTCCAACTGGAACTATCTCGAGGCGAAGCAGTCGCAGTAAAAGTGAAAGTCAGACGCATAGGAATGCTAAGAATCATTTCAACGTATATCCCGCCAGGGGGAAACATACCAAGAGAAGACCTAGCAGAACTATTTCCAGATCATCACCCAACTGTAGCCATCGGAGACTTCAACGCGAAGTCACAGACATGGCACTGCAGAAACAACAATCCACGAGGCCGAAATCTGGAGAACCTACTACAACGACATCGAAGTAGTAGCCCCCTTCGAACCCACCTACCACGGACTAGCAAACCAAACACCAGACATCCTAGACATAGCACTCGTACAGTCCATCCCAGCCAACACCGAGATGGAAGTATTAGACGAGGGCTCCTCAGACCACAACCCAATCCTACTAACAATAGGGAGGGAGACGCGAACCTGAGGAACCAGCTACCAGGAAGACGACCGACTGGAACCGATTCCAAAGAATCATACACGACTCCATAGGACACATCCCACAAATACATACAAAGACTGACCTCGAGAGAGCAACAACACAGTTGCAAGAATGCATCCAAGAAGCCATAGAACGCAGCTCCAAGACCACCCAAACAACCAGGTTCAACTTCCAACTAGCACTAACCCCAGAGGTTAGGGAGCTTGTTAGGAGCAGACGCCGCTTGAAAAAGAGATACCAAAGGACACTGGCTCCCGAAGATAAGAGGAGAATGAACCAGGCAGGCAGGCAACTGCAGCTGGAACTCAAAGCTCACCAAACACAGCAATGGACAAACAGGATGACAGAAATGAGCACAGAAGACAACTCTGTATGGAGAATGCAGAAAGTACTTCGACAAGGCAGAAGGAAACCGTGCCCGCCACTCCACGGAGAAGGGGGCCTGGTCTACACTGACAACGAGAAGGCAGAAGCATTTGCGGACGCTTTCGAACGCCAGTGTAGAGACAACCAGGTCAACCTAACCGACGAGGTGGAAGACATGGAAACCCGAGCCAGTCAGGACTGTCAGGAGAATAAGACGGATCAATGATGCCGAGCACGTCCTTGAACCAACTTCGCCAGAAGAAATCAAGGACATCATCCGAAACCTTGCTACCCGCAAGGCACCCGGACCAGACCAAATTTCAAATAGAGCCTTGAAGGCTCTACCGAGAAAAGGATTTGCTGCCTTGACCAACATCGTCAATGCAGTGCTCAGGCTCAGACACTTTCCACGACCATGGAAAGAAGCCACGGTCATCATGATCCCCAAACCCAACAAGAACCATGTGATACCGCAAAACCACCGACCCATCAACCTCACCCCCTCGCTGAGCAAGGTGGCAGAACGAGTCATCCAGAGACGATTGGAACCACTCACGGAAGAACTCAACGTCCTACCAGACGAGCAGTTCGGCTTCCGACAAGGACACTCTACGGAAATGCAGGTCCTGAGGATAGTGGACTTTGCCGTAACAGGCTTCAACCTTGGCAGGGGACACCACACAGGAGCCTTATTCCTAGACGTTTCCAAGGCCTTCGACAGAGTCTGGCACGATGGCTTAATCACCAAAATGACAGACCTCGGATACCCCACTCCCATAGTGAAGCTGATAGACTCCTGCGAGGACGGCGGTGCCAATGTAAAGTTGGCAGCGTCCTCTCAGCAGTGAGGACCCTAGAAGCAGGAGTACCGCAAGGCGCAGTCTTATCTCCACACCTGTTCTCCATCTACACGGCGGACATCCCAAAGCCTGCTGACAACTTCAACAAGCTAGCGCTGTACGCGGACGACACAGCACTAGTGGCCAGATCGGTGAACGCAACGCAAGTAACCGATACCTGCAAGATCAAGCAGACAAGCTTGAGGACTGGTTCAACCTATGGAAGATCGAGATCAACGCGGAAAAGAGCCAGGCGATACTTTTCACCAGAAGGCGAACAACACCGGCAGGACACGTCATCATGAATGACCAACGGATTCCATGGGCAAATGAGGCCAAATACCTTGGAGTCACCTTGGACAAAAGATTGACATTCAGGCAACACGTAGATCGGAGGCTCGGACTAGCGAAAGCAGCCCGAAAGAACCTCTACCTCCTCATAGGACGCAGTAGCAGCATGGACCTCCAGTTGAAACTGCTCCTCATCAGGACCATCGTCCTTCCCATCATCCTGTATGCATCCGCCGCATGGGGTCAATGCGCACAAACATACAGGACCAAGATCCAGCTATTATTAAACGTGAGCCTGAGAATGGCGGTGAACGCTCCCAGATACGTCCCGAATAGATTTATCTACAGGGACCTGAATGTCAATCCGAACTTCATTGACGACCATCTTCGGAACCACGCCACCGCGACGTTCCTGAAGACGGACACCCACACGAACCCGGTGATTCAAGACACCCACGCGAACCTAAACCTGGACGATCCCAGGTTTAGAGAAAGGGAAAAGTATTTGCGGCCAGTCTACCAAAACGACCGTCCACCACCGAGAGTAGCACTCCGGCGCGTCAGGTGAGTAACAACTCAACACAAAACACCAAGACCAACAGAACCACATCACACCATACACTTACACACCCATCAGGTACATCACCACCATGCACACACAGCACAAGTCAGGTAAACATACAAAATTCAGATAATAAGGGGTTTAAAGCACTCAGAGGCTGACTTCATACCACAGGAGGTACGCTTTCAATTTCGCAAACGTGCCATTTGCGAGTTGAGGACCGCTCCAAGGAGGAGCGGGGGAGGATGGAAGTGGATAGTAAATCTCGTTCACATATAAGATGAAGGGGATTTACTATCCATGGGCGCTCAACCTTAAGGGGGGCATGGTGCGGATTTCTCCGATTGAGCTTAGGAAAACATGAACAGCCACGATAGCTTGCCGTGTGCCCTCCCTGGCAATTTGCACATTTTGGAGGAGTATTTGCGGATTTTTTACATTCTGTGGATCTATGCTTACCACCATATTTCACGCATGCAGGAGTGGCAAAGCAGTTGCTTTGCGAATGTCCAAATCTTTGACAGTTGTGGCATTGCCCAACAGCAGCCCTCGGTCTTTGAGGTTCTGCCTTAACACGGATACTCAAGATTTCTTGAACGTCAAAAATATTTTTTTTTCCTCTTTTGCATGTTAACCAGGACCATCGGCATTGCCGATTTGTCCGTTTTGCATTCTGGCAACGGAAAGATCCTCGAAACCTGGTCTCGAAGATCTTCCACGATGTCAGAATCCGAAAACTCCGTTGGAACATGTCTAAAGACGACCCTCAATGGTTTATCCTCCTGGAGGGTATAAACGTGATGTGGAATGCTGTGTGTTTGCATAATTTTATGGAGTTTCCTATATGCATCCGGGCTATCTAGGTGGATACTAATGCCGTCAACTATATTATGGGATTTTATTACCTTGATGTCATTATCATTGATTAATTTACGAAGGGTAAGCCACTTGGACTTGTCCCTCAGAGTAATTGGGGGTACCCTGGCAGGTTTTTTGTTTGAATCTGAGTTGTTTTGATTATTGGAATCGTCGGCATTCATGTACAAGTGACCTGAATGGTTAGATTCCGAACTTCGATTCCTTTGCCTTTTCTGGTGAAGGAGTCGGTTGTGTTGGAATTTGATGTCATATCGACATCATTTAGGTTTTCAACACGGTTATCATTACCTGAGTTATTTGATGGTAGAAATGAGTTTACTGGACCCTCTTGGGGTTCTTGAATGTCTAGCAAATCGTATTTGTTGCTAGTAGCCACATTTATTTGTATCGGGTTTTTATCGCTGCTTTGACCCAGCGTTAAAGTCTCTGAAGATTTTGAACTTTGCTGGGAACTGTCTCGTGAATAGGTTTATAAAGAGTGGTGCCATCACCAATTCGACTGATACGTTGGCGAGACGTCTACCCTCTTAATGGGAGGTTCGGTATTGGTCTTCGAAGTCGATGGTTTCAAGAGGAAGGTTTGGAAGGAGGAAGGATGGTTGGGCCATTCACATTTGGATCGGTAATCTTAATTTGAGATTTCAAATCATTTATTTGCTTGATGTAGGAAGCCTCTCTGGCATTAAATTGTTCCCTGAAGGGAACTTATTTGACTTTGTAATTGCGAAAATTTAATCTGAAATTGTTCCTGAATGAACATTTGGATAGTTGGCAAATTAACATAGTTATCAAAATTGTTCTGAACCTCTGAGTCAAGAGCGACCAATCGCTCTTGGACTGAAGTTCCGGGCGGTTGCCCATTAACATCTCCATTCATAATTAATAAATAAACGAAAGAATTACAACAACAAAACGAACAACAACAATAGCTCAACAACCAAAGGCTCTCACCCTGTCTTTGACGTTTTTAACACTATAAGAGAACGAGGGGTAAATGGTTTACAGGGAAATTTACATACAAGGAAGCAGTTCTTGGGGCGTCTTTTGAGCCTGGGGCCCCCCTCGGCGACTTTTTTTTTGTCGGGGGGCGCTATCCGGTGGTTGGATGTAGCTCGTTGGGAACTCTGGGTCCCCTGAAAGCTAATGGTGACAAAGCTAACGTTTGCACGGTATATCCAGTAATTTGCGGCGATAAATTTTAGATGTCAGATATCTGTCAAATAGACATTTGGATAAACTGCCCGTTCCTCCTTGTTTGGCATAAAACGCGCCGTTTGAATAGCCTTCGTGCCCGAGCGCTTCGACCAATGGGCCGAGGGGCGGGGCCTATGAGGAATGGTAGCCCGAACAAGGACCCGATGCAAGATCTTCGTAAAATAGTGGGAAAAGTGATTTACCATCTACCAAAACGACCGTCCACCACCAAGAGTAGCACTCCGGCGCGTCAGGTGAGTAACAACCCAACACAAAACACGTAAGATCAACACACCCAGCATCACACCATACACTTACACACCCATCAGGTACATCACCACCATGCACACACAGCACAAGTCAGGTAAACATACAAAATCTTTTTTTTCTATTTTTGGGTATTTTTATTATAAAAATTACCAATTCATGACAGTCCCTCCTCAAGGAATGCTGGCGCGGACAAGTATTTTCAATTGTTCTTTTACATACATTACCAACTCAAGCGCCTTGGAAAGGTCTGTTTTTTCAGGTGGCAGCCTTAGTTTTTCAAACAACAGCATACATTTCCATTTCCTTTTCTTCTTTTCCCTCTAAGCCCACTGGGCATACAATAATTTTCCTGAAACCTAAAAGTGTCCCAATTCTAATATCTGAAGGAGAAATGTATGGGGCAACACATGAACAATGTAATGAGCACTTAGAAAAAGAATGGGATGATTTCTTTGGGGAGAGAACGAAGTTTATTTCAATTTACACGCGGTTTGATGTCTCTAGTCCATTAAAGACATGCCTCGAAATGGTCGCACTAAAAGTGAAATTTATTACCGTCATCTATTCATAGAAATAATATTTCGAACAAAAAAAAAATTTGGGAACTCGCTATGTTCCGGGGAAGGTAAAATATGTAATATACAATGGAGGGAAAAAGGAAACATAGGTTCACAAATTTAAGGTCAATCTATGATCCTCTGTATATTCAGCCCAGGGTGGCTTGAATATATCATTTTCAAAGATATTATCGTCGGATCTCTCTCCCTCAAAAACCTCCACAATATTCAACTCATTGTCTGGAAAAAACTTTCATTCGCTGTCTCTGGGCCAATCTACGTCGGCGGAGACTGCTACCCCTAACTTTCTTCTGGAAGAGCACGGCGCCTATTCCCGTGGCTCGCTTCTATTTGCAAACAAAATTGCCTTGAAAATCAGGCCCTTTCCAATTCAAAAGTTGCGCTATAAATCTTTCATCTTGTTGAACGCGGTTTGGCTTTCAGGTTCCATTTGAATCGTTTGTTTTATTTATAAGGTCCGTCAGTGGCAGAGATTTCTGCGAAATTTGGGATATATTTCCGCAACCAGCCGGCCGTCCAGAAACCCCCTAAGTTGTTTCCAGATTTCGGCTCAAGGAACTCTTGCTATATCAACCACGTGGACTTCTTGTGGCTTATAACCGTCCGCTAAATTGTCCTACCTGAATAGTCTAGACTTTATAAACCAAACCGGCATTTGCAGGAAGTAAAGGTCTGAGTCTCTCGAGAATCTTTACAAATGGTCAGCAATGTTCCTCTATCGTTCTCGAATATACGATTATGTCGTTAAAATAAACTTTGCAGAATTTGTCCGTGAAACCCGCCAGGACAGAGCTCATTAATTTTTTTAGGCTGCGGGCCCATTCTTCAAGCCGAAACCTGAAACTTTGAACTTATTATGCCATCCCGTCCGGGCCACCAAAAAGCCGTGTATTTTGCGACCCTTTCTGAAAGTGGAGCTTGCCAAAACCATTTTAGATCCAGCGTAGAAAAAAATCTTGGCTGTCTAACTCCCGCACCGTCTCCTGAATCGGGGGCAGGTTTGGTCTTCCGAAACAATAGTTTGTTGATTTACGATAATCTATACAGAAACGCAACCGCCCATCTTTCTTTGGGACAGCACTGCAATAAGGCGGTGCTTGGTACTATCTCCGCATCCAAAATTTCGTGATCTGCGTGAACGATTTGCTTCAAGTCTCTGACATTTTATCATACGAAATTGCCTAGAGGGCCTGTTCTTTCACCACGACATCGTGTGAACAAGCCTGCGTGATCGACTGTCGCACCGTTTCCGCGGAAATGTCCAATTGTTTATTTATAGCAAAATGTCTCGCGAGTATCTTCCGAGAACTGCTCGTCTTCAAACTTGTTTTCAATGTCAATTTCTCCGAAACGGCACTCCAAAAGGCGTCTGGCGGGTAATCGAAATGGACACACTTGCATAAAATCCAGTATTGCCTCGTTCTGTAAGAGGAACGGCATACCTAGTATGCACGTCTCATTTAAGTCCATGAGCGCGCGCTCGCACAATATACTTTTATCTTCCTCTACCGGTATTTCCGCCATTCCTAAGCTTAAACTCAAACTAGTTCCACAGCCGTTGTACCTACCGGATTATTGAGCTGTTTCGAAGGACATCTCAAGTATGGAAATTCTCACTCGCCCCGAATCCAAAATATATTTATTAATAAAATCGTTTGACAATAAAACCTTAACTACTATATACATATTAACAGTAAAACAGTTCGTTTTGTCCTCTTCAGGGGTGGAAAGGAAGAGGGTAGGAACTGTTGCCTTAGCTTGGGATTATTAGATCACCACTTGCCCTCCCAAAGGGAACGTGTCTCTGCTGGTGTTAGCAGTTGCAGTCAGATATACCAGATTGGTTTTGAAAAGTAACTACTAGAAACACACCTGCTTGCGCTTATGTGTTTTATGCCTTTGATTTGTTTTTCGAAAATTAATGTTTGCCATCCATTTTGTGTTTTCATTTGATGACTTTGTAACTGAAATTTTTTATTAAAAACCAGTTTCTGAAAAATGCAATTATGTCCCTATCTTGGGCCATTCTGTTAGTAAGTATAATTCCTTTGTTATCAGTTGACTTCACTGTCACAATTCGGTTTTTCTCAAATATCACCACCGTGTTTGCGGGTGCTGATTTTCTTATATTTGTGATTTCCAGCCGAACGGACTTTTAGGGTGTGGTACCTGTAGGAATCTATCTGATAGTTTGAGAATAAAATCTGAAAGTTTATCTACTTCGGCCAGTTCACGCAGATCATCCAGCCGGATGTATCTATTACTGTTGGTAACTATGCGAAGTGCTTTATTCTGCAGCCTCGGGTCTCGATATTTGAGTTTAGATGCGCTGCAGAACACTGGACAGGCGTATGTCATCGCAGGTCTAGTTATCTGTTTATAGATTCGCACTTTGTTGTTTAAAGATAAGTTAGAGTTGTGCAATGAAGGATACGTTCAGCTTAATTGCAGGCCGCTCCCCTGCAACGCTAACGTTATGTGCTTACGAAGGTCATACGCCTGTCCAGATCCACCCCAGGTATCTCGCTGAGGGCTTCTCCGTCACAATATTTAATTTTCACCTTTAATTTCTCGAGGATCTTCACGTTGGTTCGTTTCCTCTGAAATTAACGACCTCTGTTTTGTTCAGAATTAAGTTTATCTATCACGAGCGAGTTATCTCTCCACGTCAAGCCGTTCGGAGTTTCCTCTTCCAGTTTCATCATTGAATCGTTGTATTTCCGCCTCACAATGTCTGCTAAGATCGGAAGTTCAGCCTGGACAGGGATGGCAGTTTGCTGCCACTTTTTACGTTCCGATTTTTGAGTCTGTTAATGTTCTTGATGGATCTGGAAGAGGATCTCCTATTAATATCTCCAATAAATAGCTCTGTTTCTTTATCCAAATTGTCTTTGGGGATAATCGGCTAATGGCCGTGGTTTCATTCATAAGGGTTCTCAAACCAGCCCAGTCAGTGTCGAAGTCGAACAGAGTTTTTTTAACCCGTGGATACTCTGTTCTTCAACAGGAACATGACCGGGTTGTGATTCGATGTTGAAGCGTTTATTGATTTTAGTTCTCAGATCCCTACATTTTTGTTGATGACCAGGTCAATAGTGGTAGCTACCGCCCGTTCTGAGGAAAGTTAGTTGGCCTACCTGAGAACTCTATTATAACGTTATTATTTACCGAGATATTACCATAAAGTAGAACCGTTGGTGTTAAGTTGTGTGGTCAATTCCACTCGTCCCTGGCATTGAAATCCCCAGCCAGAAGTAACCTTGTACTGATTCAAGCAGATTGTCAGGTCATGCCTGCTGAACTTATTTCGTGGCTGATTGTATATAGTATTACGCAGGTGAGCTATTCCAGACATGTTCGATAGAGGTCTGTCTGGGCGGCAGCCGCGTGAATGCTATACTATTTCTTATTACTTTGGAGCGCCCCGCCCTAAATGCATTTGGTCTGTCTGCTCTGATAATAGTAAATCCCTATAGTCTAAAGTCAAGCCCCTGTCGGAGCTTGGTTTCGGACAGAAACATATATCAACGTTATGCGTATTTATGCAGTCGACAAGAAGCGAATACTTATTGCCGACTCCATCAATGTTGAGCATACATGCCTGTATCAGCATTAAGGATTGCTATAACCACCCATTTTGGAAGGCTACATCCCTCCCTCATCTTCAGCATTAGTCAAATCATTGATTAATGAAGTCTAATTCTCAATCATTCCTAGGTAGATCTACTAGACTTTCTACTATTTCAACTCTAATTGTTATGCTTCGAACCAAACACTGTCTCTCAGAAGTCCGCCCGTTTACCCTGTACCTGTGGGTAATCGGGAAAGAAGAGGAACCTGGGGAAGTTAATTCTTCTATTTCACCTTGGCTTCCTTGGTATTTTGTTTCTTATTTCCTTCGATATGGCTTTCTATCTTCAATGAGTTTCACCCTTGACATATAGATTCTGCACTTTATACTGTTTGCAGGATGATTCCTCAGTTGCGCATGTGGCGTCTGTGTTTTGGTGATTGGTGCAGCTACTAGTCAGGGAAGTCAGCGCATTTAAGGCATCTTGTAATTCTGTGACATTGAGATGGATGCCGCCATTACAATAATGATCGTTCTTTCTGATTTTCCCCACTTATTACGTATAGAACATGTTTACATGCTTTTGAAGCCGATTGGAGAACATACTTTGCAACTATTACCATAGAGATTACGTATCTTTATACCTTTATCCTCATCTGGTGTTCATCTTTCAAAGCCTCTTCCAGTTCTTCCGGTGTAGGCGGATTCAGGCCTTTGATGAACAAAGGGCATATCTTTTCCCTGTAATGTAAAGGTATGTCTCAGTTCTAAGAGAAGCCTTTGCTTGTGCGATGTCTTCTACATTAGCTGTGTAGGTCATCGTAGATTTTGTTATATTCTAGTCTAAATTTTTCCTGTGAGGTTGCTTTAAAACTTCGGCAATTTTCATGGACATTGGCAATTGTCCCTCTACTATAATGGAAGGGACCTTTATCCGCATACCAGCGAGCTGGGGTCAGGTTTTTGTTCTTGTTAGTGATGGTTTGGACGATTTCCTGTGCAATGTTCTTCAGATACATCTCTTCCTGTCCACCCTCTCTTCTGATAAGTCTTTTCCATTTCCGAGTCCGGGCTCCCCTTTCCGTGAGTACTTGAAACATATTATTTGTTTCCACTGCAAATGTTTTGAGGCTGCCTGATATTTTCGACGGTGTTTTAGGCCTTTTGAATAATTTAATTGAAATATAACAGGATGTTCATAAAATCAGATGTGGAATCATCTGCATCGAAAGATAAACTTTAGTCACTATCTGTAGACATTCACAAAAATAACTTCATTTTAATCGTGGTTTTTTTCATTCACAGGAAAATCTTTCTATCAATATTCAATTGAGAATGTTTCCTTTCCAGCCTTTGAATACTTCTCAGATTGTCCTAGGGGTGGAAACTGTTTTTCCTAGTTGACTTTTGTTTGGGGTCCGTGGACTCACTTTTTTGCTCTTCTGGAAGATTTTAAGTGTTTCATATACCGTTCTGTAAGATCAGTAAGTCTTTGGATTTCCTCATTATACTTTTCTCTATAATAAATTTCCCTATTATCATTTTCTTCCCCGCACATCTCTTACGATATTATCAGGTGATCTCCTACTTCTGCATTGAAAGTTGTGATATGATCCAAAATGGATTTTACGTGTGATTTGCCTCTGCTCTCACCTTACCATGAGCTCATCTAGTTTTTTTCATAGTGATGGTAGAGATTCTCTGGTCGAACTGTCGTTCTCTGCTTTCTCTATTTTTCGTGAGACGAGCGCATGGTTCTTTTCTCTCCTATCATTTTCCACCCGCATTTTATTCTATCTTTTATACTTATTGTCCCTTTCAGCATGGGTTACATCTGTCATCTATACCTTTTTCTGGATAGCTTTCGTATTCAAGTTCAGCTTCTATAGCGCGTTTTCAATAAAATGCTTTTGATTTCTCTTGATCATACTTTGTTTTCGTTCCTTGATTAGATTTGAAAGTTTCATTGAATTCTGGCAATGGTGTGTCAGAGTCTTGAAGTCCCCGTATTATTGGTTTCGGGAGTTGATTTTGTTCATCTTTTTCCTGTCTGACTTTCCCTCTTTAGCATTTTTCTTTTGTTCGTGATGTACTGAGCTATTCGACAATTCAGGACTTGTGCTTTCGTACAGAATGGTATTTTCAGATAATGTGTTCGTTTTCTCACTACATGAAAACTGAAGCAAATTGCAAGTCAGCCTAAAATGAACTAGATTAAATAAAAGTTTGAATAATTTATACGTTCCTTTCCTCTCGGAATATGTTATTCCTGCATAATGAGTCCGTGTTTACGATGCGGATCGTTTATTCATATATTCGTGATGGTTTTGGTTGATTCGTTGTTTTGTATGCGATATTTAAAAAATGTAATTGAAATTTTTCTGATAAATTCTGTGGGTTTTTATGTCCCGAAGCTCATTAGATCATTCAATCGAATGTATCGGTCACTTGTTTGTGATGATACAGAAGTACTTGCTTTGCAGCTCTCCAATCCTCGTAAACTGATACTTGGGAGACTGCAAAACACTGGGAAGCGATGTCACTTGCCAGCCCAATAATTTGCTTGTAAATAAGCATTTTTATTGTTTAATGACAGTTTGAGTTCCATGCAATGAGAGGTAAGTCGTTTTATTGCAGCAGACTCCTCCCCTGGAGTGCCAAAGTGATATGGTTATGCAGTGTCAGGCGCTTATCCAGCACTACTACCAGATATATGCAGAGCCCTTCTCGAGACCTATCATTTTTGACCCTTAATTTCTCGAAGATCTTTACATTTACGAATTTCGAGAAATTACTACCTCGTTTTTGGAATGATTTTAATTTTATTATTCTCCATATATGGCACGACATCCGATCAGATAAATCTGGGAACTGTTTCGCAGTTATTCACTCGCAAACGAATGCGCATATAATGCGGTGTCATCGCATACATGGCCACATTCTGCGAGCGAAGGTCGGAAATCGTATGCATACAGAGAATACAAAATTGGCGACAAGGAGGAACCCTGTGGTATACCTGCCAATTGAATACTGTGCTGAACTTGCGTTGTTGACACAGTTATAAATTTTCTATTGGTAAAATACGAATTCAGAAGCTTAACTGGAATATATTGACGTATGCCTGCCTCTATCATTTTAACGATCAACCCTTCTACCCAGACGGTATTCGAGCTTTTTGTGTGTCTAGCAGGACTATAACTATATTTATTTTCGGTGAAGCTTCTCTACCCCGTGGACGAAGCAGGAACAGGAGCTACTTGGAGTGTGTAGAATGACTTCCACTAATCCCAGATTTTTTCCAACGGGATGAGTTTCAGCTGTTTCTCCATACTAGTAAAACGCCTCAGGATAATTCTATCCACCACCTTGGCGACAGAGAGATAGGCCTGTAGCTATCAATGAGTTTCTTATTTTTGCCTGGATTTAGTATCGGTACTACAACTGCCTTTTTTAGACAGTTTGGATAACTTCGGCATCCAATAATTGCATTAATTATGTAGATAAATTGCACTAGTGATTTCTTTGGGAGATACTTAAGTAGAACGGCGTCCAGTTTATCGATCCCAGGTGCCTTTTTTTTAGGGAGTCTTTTTATGACTTCAGAAATTTCCTCAAAGTTTGTGAAAACTTTGGCTAGCGTATTTGGGCCGATTTTTATCGTTGGCAAATCTGCGATTTCCCGTGCCCTGTTCGTAATTCTTTCATGAAACTTGTTTGTATCTGGTTCTGTTTTGTGGACATTGCTGAAATAGTCCCCAAACAATACTGTTTTCCCCCTAGGGTCAGCCACCAAGCAGCCAGGGCCAATCTCTATGGCAGGGATAAGCTCAAATTTCCTACTTATTTTCTTTGAAAAAATTCCATAGAGACTGGTCCCGGACGACCCCCACAAAACATCCAATACACAAATCGCCAAAAGTACACGAAAACTCCCTCAAATAACCCCAAATTCCTTAAATGCAAACAAACATATAACTCCACAAAACATCCTCAAATGAACCCAAATTCTCCTAACGTAAACACAGAACACCACAAAACATCCCTCAAATGAACTCAAATTCCCAAACACAAGCAAACCCATACACAAACCATACCCACAAATACAGGTTAGGTCACTATTGTGGCATCACCATCTCTAGTATCGATTGTGGCCACATCGACTTCTTACAGTCACGAAGATACGGAAAATGATCACGAATATATTTCTCGATGTTTGAATGGGATACACTGCTCCAGTGAAATTTTACATGCTGTTCAAATTATGACCTCTCCTATGGATTGTGACCTCAGATGTTTCCCCTGATATGAGAACAAGAAGACTTGTAACTGATGTCATAAAGATAGGAGTATGCGTGAATCACATATTTCAACTCGTAGCCTTATCACTACGACATCTTCAATTTCACATGTTATATTCATCAATAAACGATGCTGGTAATCCATAAAAAAATAATAGTTTAGTATACTAGCTGACCCGACAGACGTTGTCCTGTCCAATGTCCGCGTATAATTTCTTTTTTTCTATGTTTTCCTTTATGTTGTTCCATCTAGATTATGCTTTTGACTCCTTCCGCTTTCTCTTCCGCTTTCTGTTTCTCGTTATCTCGTTTTCCCGTTATCCCGTTTTCCCGTTATCCCGTTTTCCTGTTATCCCATTTTGCTCTATCCCGTTATCCCGTTTTCCTCATCCCTATATCCTGTCATCCGTTTTCCCGTTTTTCGTTTATCCGTTCTGTTATTCCGTTTTTATTTATCCTGTTATTCCGTTTCCCATTGTCCTTATCCTGTCATCCCGTTATCCGTTATCACATTCTCCTCGTTTTTTGTCATCTCGTTGTCCCGTTTCCTGTTCTCCTGTTTTTCTATTCTAATAGGGTTGATCGTAGAAGGGTGAAAATTAAGAGTAATAAAATAAAAATCTTGCCAAAAATGGGGTTGATCGAAAAGGGTGAAAATTTAGGGTTGTGTATTTTTGAATACTATATCATAAAAAATAAACACAAAATTTTGCAAAATTTAAAAAAATTTAAGTGGTGAACAACCTTCACATCGTTAGAATTATGAAAATGATAGTAGCCGATTCTCGGACCTACTGTACATATATTTGGGTAGAAATCAGTAAAGCCGTTTCGGAGATGCGTAACACGAGAATTTTATATATTAGATACATATATATATATATATAATTCACACATATATATATATATATATATATATATGTATATATATATATATATATATATATATATATAATAATAAATAATATATATATATATATATATATATATATATATGTATTATATATATATTTATATATATATATATATATATATATATATATATACATCTAATATATAAGATTACTGTCACAATGTTAGTTACCCTACTCCTCCGAACGGTACCACTGATTTTTACCAAATTTTATATGCATATTCAGTAGGGCTGAGAATCGCTACATCTATTTTCATACCCCAAGTGATCAAGGATTGTTCACCCTCAATTTTTTAATTTTGGACAAAATTTGTGCTTTATTTTTTATGATACAGTATCAAAATACATACAACCCAAATTTTACCCTTCTACGATCGACCCCTATTTTTGGCAAGATTTTTATTTTTATTACTCTAATTTTCCCTCTGCGATCAACCCCTATTAGGAATAAAATAACAGGAAAAGCAGGAACGGGATAACGGGAATAACGGATAACGAGAAAACGGGAAACGGGATAACGGGATGACGTATAAGGACATAACGGAAACGGAATAACGGGATAAATAAAACGGATAACAGGAAACGGGATAACGGGAATAACGGGATAACGAAAACGGGAAAACAGGATAACGGATTGACAGGATAAGGGATGAGGGAAAACGGATACGGATAGAGAAAAATGGGATAACAGGAAACGGGATAACGAATAACGGGATAACGGGATGACAGGATAATGGGATAACGGGAAAACGAGAAAACGGATAACGGGAATAACGGAAAACGAGATAACGAGACAACAGGAAGCGAAAGAGTCAAAGACATAATCTAGATGAACAACATAAAGAAAAACATAGAAAAAAAGAAATTATCGCGGACATTGGACGGATAACGTCTGTTATATATATTTTATATATATATATATATATATATTATATATTATATATATGACATCATCCTTACTCCGGAAAAAGGGCCTCAGTCAGTCTACCATTTTTTTAAATCGATGTTTCGACATTGTTTATGCCATCTTCAGGTTTTTTGGAAAATAATGTAACAAGGGAAGTTAAAAAAATTATACGTTCTTGATTTTTTTCGAAATTATGACAAGAGGGGTCATAAAATCGGATGAAAAGGAAATTATCTGTGGGGAAAGATGAACTTTAACACTATCTTCATCTTCAAGATAACCTCTTGTTTTTCCCGGGTTGAAAGGGAAACATTCTCAATTGAAATTGAAAAAGAAGGATTTTCTAAAAAATTGAAAATCTACGAATAATGTTTAAATTTTTTTGAAAATACCCCTCGGGAAAAAAACCTTCCCTTCTAAAGGAAAGCCATAGACATTGAACTACATCTGACAAATATTGAAAAAGACTCGGGGAAGAAAATATATATTCAGATAGTTCTTTAGTCAAATAACCTTGTCAAATCGAATTTAGTGTTTTTCCCGCAGTTTTGGACAATGATTAATTTTGATTTTGGGTGGGTTTAAAAACCCGTTTCTGTAGGTATTTTTTGGATTGACCTATTTTGTATTTCCGCAATATTAACATGGTATTTTATATAGGGTGGGTTTTATTTTTTTGGAATTTCAGGTTTGTGATTTTGATAAAAATATATTTATTTTTGAAATCGTGTGCTTATTTTTATTTTCTACTTTTTTGGAAATTTTTTTTTTTGGATAATAATTTAAAAAAACGGGTAGAAAAATACAACATAACAAAACATCGTTTTAAAAATCAAATTTAATCAATCTTTTATTTAGGCTTTGTACTGGAAACGAAATAAATAGTTTCCAGTCACCCATAACAATAATTAAATTTTTTTTTTTTTTGATTTATTTGGTTTCAAAAGCTTGTCGCCCAAGCATGGGCCCTAAAAGTTTGGTACCAATCAATTTCTTGAAAAATTTGGAAACTGTTAAAGTATTAATTTAAAGACAATTTGCGCGACAAACTTTTTTAAACAAATAATTCAATAAAATTTAAAAATTTATGGATAAATGGAACTCACTATACGTTTTAAGTAAAAAAATAAAACTTGTCTTAAAATATTTTTTATTTTTTTTATTTTTTGCTTTTGTTATAGGCGGATCTATTCATTTAAAAAGGATTTATTACAAAAGGGATCTTCTTTGAAGTTTTGGTGAAAAACTCCCCACACCAATTTTGAATAGGATCTGACCATAATTACAAAACTCTTCCCATCCTGAAGTTGCCATTTTTACAAAAAAAATTATAATCTCCGAACGAAAACATCCACATACCAATTTTGAATAGAATATGACCATAATCAACTTTGGTCTTTCCATCTTGGGGGGGCCATCTTGTTCATAATTCTGCCACAATTTCTTCGACCGCAAAACCCGTATATCAATTTTGGATAAAAACGGAATAATCATAAAACTTGTTTTTTCCATATTGGGGCCGCCATCTTGAATTTTTGAATTTTGACAAAAAAAATCATAATCAGACCCCGAAAACCACTGCATCCAAAATTTTTTAACGAATTAGAACATAATCACAAAACTCGCGTCCCTCTTGGGCCCCTCATTTGTTTAAGAATTTGGCAAAAAATTCCCCAATCCCGACCCCAAAACCCCCCCAAACCAATTTGAATCAAATCGCCCCCAAAACACGAAATTTGGCCGCCACTTTGGGGCCGCCATCAATATAAAATTTGCAGTGCCGGGGATGGAATTAATTTATTTGGTTTTTTAAAATTCCATTTTAAACCTTTGATAAAATTTTCATTTTATAAACCCCTCTAAATTTTTCACCGGGTTAATTCTTTGACTGGAAAGGGGATTCCCGCCAATTTCATATAGCATTAAAAAAATTCTCTGTTCTATAACATCAGGGGGTTCAACATGGGTTCCATTTGGGGTCCTACTGTCCACTTATATATAAATGATCTTTCATCTTACTTAACTTTTTTTCAGATAATAAAAATCACTACTTTTTAAAAGGACCCCAAATTTTTATCATTAGGAGTTAGCCCCAAATGTTGATAATACTTAGGGTTCCCTATCGTATCTAATCTAAGAAAAAAAAGATTTTTTTATTGAAAATGTTGATTATTTGAAAATTTGGGGGGCCCCAAATTACTTTAACATTTCATTAGAAAAATATTTTCCCCAAATTTACTTAAGTTTGTTTAAAGCACTGGAATTTTTTATTTATATTAATAGTTTTCCAAACCCTCAAATTGGAAGAATGAGAACCAATTAGACCATTTATAAAATGAATAAAACATACCCCAAACCCGTAGTTCTATCATTTTTTACATCTACAATTCCAGACGTTATAATAATAAAGAAACGAGAAAAGTTTATGTTAGTGATGTCACAAATGTGGGGATTTGAAACCCTTAAGTCGTTGTACAAAAATGAATTTTTTTTAAAAAAATTTTTTCAGTTGGCCCAATTTCATGAAAAGTTTTCTTTCAGGAGTATTTGAGTGGTTGCAAAATTGGAGCTTTTTTCCCAAAAATTTGGGAAAAAAAAAAGGTTTGAAATGAATTCTCAAAGATTTTTTATATATATATATATATATATATACCAATTTCAAATGAATAATAAAATAAAGGGAAACAAAGGAGTGTGTATAGACAAAAACCCAAACCCGAAATTTCTATCATTTTTCATCCCCCAATCATACTTTTATAATAATAAAGGGGAAAAGATATGTTTTTTTCAGTAAATTTTCCAAAATATGAAAGTGTATCCGGGAATTCATAAAATTTAGGAATGGGTGTGAATGATTTTCCTTTTTCCATTTTAAGTCCATGGTCCGAATAGTTGTTTAAAATTGGTTGAACGAAGTATATATATATATATATATATATATATATATATATTATATATATATTATTTTCTTGGAATAAGGGCCTTAGTCAGTCTATATATTTTTTTATTGAATTCGACGTTTCGACATTGTTTATATCATCTTCAAGGTAAAATAATATAGTTCAGTCGTTAAACTTTCATTATTTCGGTTCATGTGTCATTATTGAATGAACGTCATTGAATGTCGAAACGTCGAATTCAATAAAAAAATATATAGACTGACTAAGGCCCTTATTCCAAGAAAATAAAAATATAAATAAAACATATATGGTAAAATATATATATATATATATATATATATATATATATATATATATATAATATATATATATATATATATATATATATATATATATATATATATATATATATATAACGATTCTTGTTTGTAGCTAAACACTGTTAGTATCTTTTTTAAAATGTGTCCATTATGTTATACCATGTTTTTCAAGAGTGACTGAAGAAGAAATAAACTAATTCGAAAGCTCTCAATCGAAAGTAAAATAGAGTTTCCTTAAAAACATAACTGCATCCCCACAAAATTTACATTATATATATATATATATATATATATATATATATATATATATCAATCTCTGAGAAAAAGTTTATATCCGGTAACAATTCGTAAAGTTTTTGCAAATATTTGTGAGAATCGCTAAAACGTAAATTTTTTCATGAATGTTTTAAATGTAATGGATTGTTATTCTGAATAATGGAAGAAAGTATTATCTTTTTACTTTGAATTACTGATATCTTTATGCCATTAGTTTTTTCAATCTATATCCAGACAGTGAATGAAATGAATCAAGTTGGTGAATACATATTATTCTAACTAAAAACATATTTTCATTCTGTATGTGAAATGAATATCAATTCTGTTAGTTTCATACCAAAATAAAATACATCAAAATGTGTGCAAACTAAGTATTTCAAAAAACTAAATTTTTTCTTGCTATTATCCACCAACTTTTTTTTTGATGCTTTATTATTTTTCGCTATTTGATTCTTGATGCAATTTTAATATCCGTCCACTTTCTCTTCTTAAAACATCATATTTTTCTATACATTCTTCACAGTCCTTCTTTCCTGGCAAACAACCTCTTTTAATGAGATGGCTAAACTGATTCAAACACAGCCAAGCTCTTCGCTGTCCTCAATACTTTATTTGAAATTTTTTTCGGCAAACATGCTGCTACAGTACCTGAAAAATTATGAAATCTTTATGTCTGCATATTATCTTCAGATTGTGAATTATCCCAAAATATGGCGAAAATTTAAGAAATTTCCGAAAGAATTTAAATTTTCAGGAATCGCTATTATTCTTCAGCGTGAAAATACATGTATGTTTTATTATTCTCGAATTAACACCGAGTATAATAATGCCTTCTGTATCCACTCGATCCAATTTGATTAGAGGTACTAGTAGAGACGATATATGCAAAATTTGTTTTCAATAAAATACATACTTGTTCCGTTGGCACCCTGGATAATACATTCTGAATAGATTTGATATAAATACAACCTATTGCGGACAAATTTCATTTCAAAAAAATTCGGTATATATTTGCGATCAAGATCCCAGGAAACAATAACATACCTCTTTGTAGATTTTTCCTTTTCAAAATTTTTATTTGGAACGACATTCTGAATAGATCAAAGTATTATCATCATATTCCTCTTCTTCCTCTTCCTCTTCTTCTTCGAGTGGTGGTAATTCTAAACAAAAATGTAACTCAACTCGAACATATTTTGACTCAAAAGTTGTGGAAGGAGTTATATTGAAGATATCATTATTTTATTCTTTGCATTTTCGTTTTTTATAAATAAAAAATATATGTGAATAATGAGTTCTTATAATTACAAGGAAAATATTCAGATATTCCATGAATTCTCGGGAGTAAATTGATGATGTATATGTTGATGAAATAAATCATGGGTTCATGAAACGAGTACAAAATAAAATATTTACCATATAGGTATGTGAGAACCATATATTTTATTATTTTGTGGTATCTAACAAATAAATATGCCTTTCTTGCAAACACATACAAGCATTGAACTACTTAGATGATAGATTTAAAAAATTCAAATAAAATACTCCAAAATTGAAGATGTGTATTCATTCCTCAAAACATTATATAGAAAATGCCTTTAGAATGTTAATTCTTCGAAATGCAATTGAAACCATTATATAAAATTCGACATTTTCAATTCCTTTTCAGCTAAATAAAATGAAATGAAAAAAAAAGAAATATATAGAAATCTCAAAAGCTAAAATCATTACAAAAATATGAATCAATTGAATGGGAATGAATACTCACCATTAACGCTGATGTCTTCTAATTTTTTCCAGCATATTTTTCCTGCTTCTCCCTTGTCAACCGCCAGCAACAGTCTGCTCACCTTTGTGAGCTCAACTGCACTTTCGTGCATTCTATAGAATTCTCTATGCACTCTTATATCATGCCCCAAATGCCTTGCCAGCCAATCACTCTCATTTTCTGTCAAATTGAATATTTGGCAAACGGTCGCAATGTACTTTCTCAATTTCGTACTAGTTATGTTTCCAGCAGATATCAACCCAGCATTTGTACATTCTCTCCTTAAACAGTCATGACCCCTCAAATATCCATCAGATCCATGACTTCTGGAAAAAATATAGACATTATTCGAAGATATTTTTGCTTTGATATATTTGATCATTAGATCTATTGATGATTTTGTTTCTTCAGTTAGAATAACCGGCACTATCCTGCCGCGTTTTCCTATTATTTCAACAACTGTCAGTTTGTTGGCCAATTCCATTTCCAGCGGTGTTAATGAGTTTTTGAATTCTTCTGTCCCCTGCTCTGACCAAGAAGGTCTAGTTGAATAATTATCCATAGTCATTCTTGACGCCTCACCTGAACGACGTTTATTGAACAATATTATTCGACATAGGGTAACCGATGCTAGGCTATTCCATAGTTGACTTGTACAATTCTTCTGAATTTCCACCTTTATAGATTTGATCTGATTTTGTAGAAATGAATTCAATTTCATTAAATCACTTGTGACAGGCAAAAGCTGAGTAGTGTTCATCTTTTTTCTATGCAATGTTGTTAATGTCTTAGAAGATATTTTGGTTGACCATTCTAAGTCCATTAGTTCAGTGAATGCCTTCAGTTCCTTATGCCTACCAATTAAACCTTTTCTCAGTGCTGCTCCACTTTCTAACGAAATACATTTTCGTAATAAATGTCCCAACTTTAGCGCAAGAGACGGAATCTTGAAATTGTTGACTCTTTCCAAGATGTTCATCTCGTTTCCACATACTTCCTTCGTTGCGGTTATAATTTCATCGAAGTATTGCGGAAAAATCCATTCACTGAGATTACGACTACAGGAAGTTTTGTTCAATTCAATTTTTAAACGACCTAGTTGACGCATTGACTGTCGAATCAGTTCATTTTGTGAGGAACCATACTTTTCATATAGGAAAACACCCACCTTTAATATTAACGGATCTTCCTTCTTGATTCTCAGAATCGGTATGACTTTTCTTCATTTTACATTGTCTAAGGTGGTGCCATAAATATTTCCGTGCCATGAAACCAAGGCAATGTGGACATGGACCGAAGTCTGTATATTTAAACTTTTTATTGGCTTCTGGTCTTCTAACAAGAATCAATTTCCCTTTTTTTATCGAAAGAATATTGCAATTATGATAGAAATCGCCAGCTTTTATTAAGTTTTCAAACTCAGTCCTTCTGGACTTTGAAAATTTTGGCATTGGTAATATTTTAGCCACCTGGGTGTCATCACCATGTTTCAGCTCAAAATGTCGTGCCATATTGTTGGTTAACAGTTTATTACAAATATAACAACAATGTCTTTTATCTCTGGATCTTTTTCCATCAGAATTTTTTTTTACAGTAGAAACTTCAACAGTTAGTATCTCATCTTCTGAATCAACACTAGTCACTTCAGATCTTGCTTCATAGTCATGTACATTCCTTTTCGGAATTTTTATCATATATTCTTTTGAATGGCCTCCAAAATAATTTGACGATGTTGAGGGTTCAATCGAGTAACATGCAGCAATTGTGGTTTCACTGTTTTTATCTAAATCCTGAACTATGTTCTGGCTAATATCATTTGTGTGTCTGGAATTATCATCGATTCGATGGATCTCATCTCCAATATCATGGTCAACAATGTCGTCTGTACTAGTTCCATCAGAATTCGAATCAAAGTTAGACGGAACGTATTCATCTTCACTTTTCAAAACTGATTCTTGATCCGATTCAATAGTTGACGTAACGTGCTTTGACATCATTCCATCGGTTGTCACCACAGAATTCGAAATTTTGGAACAAGAATCATCATTTTGGTTACCCAAATCCAGTCGCTTTTTGATAGAGGCTGTAGAATATCTTGTTCGAGGTCGTATCACTTCGCCGCTCGAGGAACTCACAACCTCCTGCTGTATTAAAGGAAAATTCACAGGAGTTTGTAGATTCTGGTTCGACATAGCTGAAAAAAAATATTTTATTGAGCGAACTCAACAGGATACATCAAACTCAAGAATTCGTTCAATATATGAAAAGGTTTAGTGTGAACGTTATATAGTTGCAGTTATATGAATGCATAAATTAATGGAAAAACTATGAAAAGTTGAACTTGAAAACTTGTCGTAGATGTTTCAAACCGAAAAAAAAATTATTGTTGCCCAATCTGATAACCACTGTATACACACAACCAACAACATTTTTTAATGCATTCGAATAAAAGGTATTTGTGGAGTTCTTCATTCATAAGTGTTTTTCTTAAACAGTCAAATTTAGAATCAGCTTCGCCTTTAAAACCTCCATATTCCATATAGTGAATCTGAATAAACTCTACTTATATATCAGATAATTCATCCTTCATTTTGGAGACGCTAACTTGAGTGTCAGAATTCTGACAAATAATTCATAATATACCTTTTAATGTGAAAGATAAGTGCCATGTGAAGTGGAATGAATAGAAAAATCGAATTAAACGGTTTTCTTCACATAAAGGATTCAATATAAAATTGAACCAGAAAATGGTAGATCTCAGGTGAAAAACAACTACTTTCCTGGCAAATACCACGCAGAACGTTGCATGATATTCACCTGAAAATCCATGCATACTTCCATATAATATCAATGGACATTGAATGCAAATGTTTCTTTCTGATAAGCTCAGGTGAACACGACATAAATTAAACATAATCGAGCTTATCAGAAAGAAACATTTGCATTCAATGTCCATTGATATTATATGGAAGTATGCATGGATTTTCAGGTGAATATCATCAACGTTCTGCGTATTCGGAATATTTTCACCTGAATCTACTTCTGTTCAATTATATTAACTTTATGAAAACCGTTATCTATCCATAATCAATAGATATCACCCAAAACCACTGATTATTGAACAACTCATACCAAAATTAACAGCTAACTTGAGTTTCCCGAATTTTGACAAAATTTATTATCCTCATCCAAACTATCTTTCTCATTCTGTACTTCACATTGAGCTTTATTTGCCGGATTTCATAGATATACTACTAATTTCAGAAAAATGTCGGTATGTCGATATTTTGTACAACTATCTACCTCTCACTATCTTTCTATTTATATATTAGCCAACTTTCGAATCACCTCAGAGAAACATAACTACTGAATTGTTTTTTTCTCAGAAATATGTAAGTTATGTTGATTAAGACAATGGCTGGAGATGACTTATATGATTTGACTTTTTCTGGTCAGTAAAATGGTATCTATTCAACTAGAAGATGTCGAGAACTCTTTACTCGTTAGAGACAAGTGTACAAAACTTTCATATTTCTTATTTGATCTATGTGACACCTGCAAATTTTTCGAATTTTCATAACTTGCCGTTATAGACCAAATTTCAGGAGTATGGAATAACTGGAGGCGCTGAATAAAAACACTCACCTTCGAGATACAGTTGGCGCTCATATTCGGTAGTCCCCTTTGTAGATTCGTATGAGGGAACGGATAAACATCTGATAGTTTCAAAGTCTCTTTGAAAAATTCTGGCTAAAATTCTTCCGGATCTACTGTTGGAATTCATTCTGAAAATTTTTCATTGAATTTGTAAGTGTCAACCGGTTTTATTGAGAGGATGAAAGCAAAGCCAATGATAATAGTATTATGAAATATATTCAAGAACATCTCAACTGTGGAAGTCCAAAATGATTTTTTTTCTTGGAAAATATGAATATAATCATAAATATTGAAATAATTTTTTTTGTCTAGGTCAGGCTCTGGATGCACATATTATTTTTCGATTATATTATCTTCAAAGATCCCGAAAGGAAATCTATTTTCCTCAGACCACTAGAAGGGGAAAAATATACACACTACACTGGAATGAAAGAAATACCCACAACTTCAAGTTCGTTCGATTTTGAAAACGAATAGAATTAATCAATGAATATATCCATGCCTCAACCCGGTGTTCTACTCTGTAGGTATCAAGTGTTTTCCAAATTTTAATGAAAAAAATTAATATGACAGAGCCAGTGACAAAGGTAGAAATACTAGCTGGAACCCACGATTTGTATTTTTCCTGTTTTTTTTTTCGTCTTGTTTCATCTAGATTATGCCTAGGGCCCTGTCTGCTTTCCTATTATCCCGTTTTCCGTTATCCGGTTGTCCTGTTTCCTGTTATCCCGTTATCTCGTCATCCCGTTATACCACTTTTTTGTTTGGGTGGAATAATTGACAGCGAAAGTGATGCTTTGTGACGACTATTAAAAATTAATTAACCACTTCTCACCCCCTTGTGGATGGAATTTTCAAATGAGGTTCAACATGATTTATTCATTTGTTACAGAGACACTAAATTTTAAATTAACGAAGCCCACATGAAATATTCTAACCGCACATTTCATTCCTTTAGGAGATGCATTCCTGAAAACACTGAAATTCTTGTTTTTTTTTATTTGTAACGAAGACCTCAAATACTAAGTTTTATGACCCTATCTAAAAAACTAACGGATCCAAAACAATTTTCCGCCCTTCATTTCACCCCTTTATTGGTTGAATTCGTTTAAATACTGAAACACATATTCATTTATTTGTAACAAAAACCTCAGAACCAATTTTTATGCCCAACTTGAAAACTCCTCAAATACTAATTTTTATGACCCCAACTTCCAAACTGACGTAACCCCATACAAACTTTCAATTTCCATTCAACCTCTTCCCATTTCTCCCCTTTAGAAGTCGACTATACATAAACACTTCACTTGTTTGAAGAAGACTTGAAAACTAGAAGTACCTTTATTCAAACTTTCAACCCCCAATTTAACCCTTCTGAGGTTCAATATTTCCAAAATCCCAAAGTATGTGTTTTTTATTTGAAAAAAAACACAAATACCGTTTTCTATGATTCTTACTTAAAAACTAACGGAATTTCACTTTCACTACTGTAGACACTGTTTTGGCCATTTCAAGAAATATAATAGAAAATTACCAGCCTTATCTCACGCCTTTGCACCCGAAACAATATTTCATTTGGGTATGAATAATGCAATTGAAAAATCGATCTATCATTTACAAATTGTAGAAATTGCTTTCTTGAATCATTGAAATGATCAACACAATATTTATTTCTTCATATCGTTAGTTTCCGATTTCAATGAGCTTCCGAATAGTGAAATACTGTAACATGAATTTCAACCCCTTGAATACATAGAAATCTCAAGAAACTGGACACTAATTCGTTTGGAAGACGGCCGTAAATAGATGTCGGTTCTACTTTTTTGTGAATATTCGTGTAAAGAAATTTGAAAAAATCATATTTTACTGAAGGAATTGCTTTCATTTGTTGTGCCAGTGTTATTAATGAATGGTTATGAAATATGTATAATGATACTAGCTCATGCGCACGTTTTCGCTGGCGTGGATTTCGTTTTTGATTCGATACGAAAAAAATTCAAAATATTATTTTGATAAATATTACACCACGCTAATATTTCTCGTTCTTTGATGTGAGGTAATAGAAAACAGTATATATTAGTGCAGATGGAATTTTATGAAAATTTTTATTCAAATTTTGTTATTTCTTGTAGCTGATTTTGAGTGATGAATCAATTGAGTCATCATTGTGGCTTTTTCATTTAGCTGTCTCCAACCTGTTGGGCAAAATGTCTTGATATGCCAATAGGCGAGATCACAAACGCGTAAATTTGGTTTGAATGTGCTTGATATCAAAATATAGTTATAAAATATGTATGCATAGTTTTTCCTAGAAGAATATGTAATGTTGCCGCTTTTAATGACGTCATGAGTCCTCCCATTGGCCTATTACTAAATTGCCAGTTTCACTTTTTTGGAACTTCTGAGGAAACAGAACTAATGTCAGCATGTATCATATTGAAATGCAGACTTGGTATTTGAGAGCTGCTCTTGATTAACCTATACTCGAATAAAAGGTATGTACACCGATTGCTATGTCATTATTGTTTCGTCCTGCTCACATTGTAAAGAAATATGTAAAACGTTTGGTAACGCACTGCTCTAGCGCTCTCGGCGATAGTTCAGAACTTTTCACGTTATATTTCGGCGCGGTTTCCGCAGTGTTCAAACAAGAACATTTCTTTGAGAAGTTATTTTCGAAAAAAAAATTAAGAAAAAGTGATCTACCCTATTGACTTACACATGACGTCAGTTTTTACAAGTGAATTTTGACCGACTTCTAGTGGTTCGATTAATTTGAAATTTAGTAGGTGTTCATAATTCCGGTGACAATGCATTACGGAATTTTGGAGTTGGAGTTGGATTGTTGGAGAAAAAAACAAAATGGCGGCTCGCAACGAATTTGTGATTATGATCCATTTGATTCAAAATTGGTATATGGGGGTTTTCGGAGTGGGAAATTATGAATTTTTGTCAAAATTTATGTATTCAAAATGGCGGCCGAGTTTTGTGATCATGATCCGATTCGATTCAAAATTGGTATGTAGGGGTTTATGTGGTCGGAATTATGAAATTTTTGTCGAAATTCATAAATTCAAGATGGCGGCCCCAAGATGGAGGGTGAGTTTTGTGATTATGGTTCAATTCGTTTCAAAATTGGTATGCGGGGGTTTTCGGGGTCAAAGATTATGATTTTTTTTGTCAAAATCCATAAATTCAAGATGGCGGCCCCAATATGAAGGACCAGTTTTCTGATTATGGTCATATTTCATTTTAAATTGGTATTTGGATGTTTTCAGGTTCGGAGATAATGATTTTTTTGTGAAAATCTATCAATTCAAGATGGCGGACGAGTTTTGTGATTACGGTCAGATTCTATTCAAAATTGGTGTTTGGGAGTTTTTGGGGTCGGAGATTATGATTTCTTTCAGCTCAAAACTTACGGAGAAGATACCTTCTAATAACGATGCTCTATTAAAAATGAACAGATTGAGGCCTACTAACTAAAAAGCAAAAAATAAAATCAAAAATTGTTATGAAATTATTACTTCGACAAGTTGTTACTTACCAATCCTTGTTCAGTGAAATTAATTGGTATCTACTGTTATGACTACTTCGCGCGACAAGCTTTTTCAAACCAAATAATTCAACAAAAAATAATTGAATCATTGTCATGGATGACTGAAACCTTTTTTATACGTTTTAGTACACAGCTTAAATAAAAGTTTGTCTTTAAAAATATTTTTATTAGTTATTTTTTCAATAGGATATTGAATTCACCTTCGCTGAATTCAGCGCGAACCTATTAAAAGGCCAAATGTCGACAAACATTATTTTCATTGGGATAATTTTATTTACACAAAACTTTGTCTAGTTTTGAATTGAATCTGTATTAAAAACGATATATTGAAAAATTAACGACCTCAAAATGAAAATCATTCAAATATAGGATGATTTCAATCCCTTGGAATACAAATTTTGAAAGATTCTCCTCAAGTAAGTACCTGAAATATAACCATCGAGCACAATTTCATTCTCTTCGAGATATGCCCAGTTTAAAAAAAGGGGTAGTTTATACAAGTCGGGATGCAAAATGTAGAAACAAAAAATTCATGGAATAGTATGAACCCCTTATTATTCGAATTCCAGAAAATCCTTCGTCAGTATGTACCTAACCTTGAAAAGTAAATATCCTACAAAATTTCCCTTTGCCAGTTGGGTGTAAAATTCAGACATGAAAAAAATGTTTTTGCAAGACGGAAGAAAATGACTTATTTTGCCGCTTTGAAAAATTTTTCCTGAGTACATACCTACCCGTGGAAGGTTACCATTATCAAAATTCCATACTTTTGTTACTGCTATTTTTTGAGGGAGGGGTAGTTTTTATACCTGGGGTGTGGAATTCCGACAATGAAGAAATTATATTTTCAAGTGAGAATATTTTATTTGAGTGATGTATTGTGCCTACCAATAGACGGTTTCATAAATAAAATTATTCAAATATTCAGGTGGTAGTTTTAACCATTACTTTGGATTCGAATTATTAAAAATCTTCTTCTAGAACGTACCTAACCTGGAATTTAAACCTCATCCAAAATTTCATTAGGCTATTACTGATACTCTCCAAGATATAACCTGTTTTATATATAAAAAATAATTAATGAAAAAACTTTTTGAAGAAAAGCTATTATTTAAGCAGTGTACTAAAACGTTTATAATAAGTTTGAGTCATCGCCGACAATGATTTATTTATTTTGTGTTGAATTATTTGGTTTCAAAAAGCTTGTCGCACGAAGTGTTCGTAAAATTAGGTACCAATTGATTTGATTGGGCAGTGACTGGTTGGTGAGTAGAAACTTGTCAAAGTATTTAATTTTTTCAAAGTATTCATAAAACTAGAAACCAACTGATTTCATTGGTCAATGATTGATTGGTAAGCAACAACTTATCGAAATATTAATTTCAGTAGAATTCGCGTGACCAAGTTTTTTGAAATCAAATAATTAAATCATTGTCAGCGATGACTTAAACTTATTTTATATGTTTCAGTTCGCGGCTTAAATAAAATCTTGTCTTCAATCAGTTATTTTATTTTTTGCTTTTTAGTTAGTTCGCCTTAATCTGTTCATTCCTAATAGAGTATCGTTATCACAAGGTCTCTTCCCTGTGAGTTTTGAGCTGAAAAATATCATGATCTCCGACCCCAAAAACTCCCACACACCAATTTTAATTAGATTGTGACCATAATCACAAAACTCGTCCACAATCCTGAAGTCGTCATTTGGAATTTAATAGATTTTTACAAAAACATCATAATTTGAAAATCTCCCCATACCAATTTTTAATAAAATATGGCCATAATCAGAAAACTCATCCTCCATCTTGGGTCGCCACCTTGAATTTATAAATTTTGACAAAAAATTCAGAATTTCCAACCGCGAAAACCGCCGCATACCAATTTTGTATCGAATCAGACCATAATCATAAAATTTGTCTTCTATCTTGGGGCTGCCATCTTGAATTTATGAATTTCGACAAAAAAATATAATCTCCGACCCCGAAAACCACAGAATACCAATTTTCAATCCAATTGGACCATAATCACAAAACTCGTCCTCCATCTTGGAGCCGCCATCTTGAAATTATGAATTTTGACAAACTATTCATAATCTCCAACTCCAAAAACTAAATAAAAGCTTGTGAAAAGGGTGCATTCTACCGACTGGGGTGCAAAATTCAGACACGAAAACTATGTACATTCAATTGAAAATATAAAATGGAAACGACGTATTTTGCAGTTATTTTAAATCAGAGATTTTTAGATACAAGTTATTCGAATATTCATGAAGTAGTTTTAACCCCTTGGGATTCGACTCTTTATAATCTTTACCTTCACCTATCGACGTGTAGTGCACGGAAATGCTAATATTGTTGCATCTGGTGTATGAGGTCACAATGAGTGGAGAGGTTATAGTACACCACCCTTCGCACACAAGAAGTCACAAGTACAGTGAAACCAACACAAACACACAGGGCCATTTTTCAGTTTCACATTGTTTATGCTCTATGAAATGGAAAGTTTATACCTCTTGGGATTCGAATTTCGAAAAGATATCCCCCATTATGTACTCACTACTGAAATATGCACCTCATGTAATATATCTTTTTTCTATCAAACACTTTTATATTTATAGCTCTAGCGGTTCGGTTTGGCAATGATAAATCTGGCGGTCAGTGAAAACAGGTTATTTTTTTAAATATTAAATATATATACATATAGCTAGAACTCATTCTCTCAAAAATACCAGAGTGACACGATTTCAATAAATTTCGAATAAAGAAACTCAATTGATCCCAGAACAGTTATATGTGATTCCCCGAAAAGCACGGTGCACCGTCTACCTAACCTCCACTATGTAAAGAGTCAAACTAAATTTTGAATTAAAATGATGGGTTATTTCAAAAAAACATTTCGAATATATGATATTCGCGATGTCAAAAAAGGAAAGCCTTTACTTTACTTACCTATAACAGCAAGGCCTTCCAAAAAAACAAAACGATATTGCCATGTCAAAGCAGACACCCCCATATAACCTCTCGTACCACTTGATACAGTCACCCCGCGTTGGCGGAAATAGTTCCAAAAAGTCGATTGTGTGTAAGAGAGGGCGCCACTTCACGGCCAAATGACTGATGTCACAACTTATTACAATGATGCAATGTGACCGAACCTGCATAAAGACACCATACCAAAAAAAAAATTTTTTTTGCCATCACTATTGACGTGTAGAGCACGAAAATGCAATAAAATATTGTGGCATCAGTTGTATGGGGTCACAATGGTGGAGGTCGTAGTACACCTCTCATTCACACATAAGGAGTCACAAACACACGATGAAACAACACACATGCACATACACATACACATACACATCATTCACATACACATACAATACATACACATACACATACACATACACTACACATACACATACCATACATCACATACACATACACATACATACACTACTACACATACACATCACTACATCACATAACATACAATCACTCACATACACATACACATACACATACCATACACTACATACACATACATACACATACACATACACATACACATACACATACACATACACATACACATACACATACATACACATACACATACACATACACATAATCACATACACATACACATACATACATACACATGCACATACACATACATCAATACACATACACATACACATACACATACACATCACATACACATACACATACACATACAATACACATACACATACACATACACATACATCATACACATACACATACACATACACATACACATACACATACACATACACATACACATACACATACACATACACATACACATCACACATACACATACACATACACATACACATACATACATCATACACATACACATACACATACACATACATACATACATACACATACACATACACATACACATACACATACAATACACATACATACATACACATACACATACACATACATACACATACACATACACATACACATACACATACACATACACATACACATACACATACACATACACATACACATACACATACACATACACATACACATACACATACACATACACATACACATACACATACACATACACATACACATACACATACACATACACATACACATACACATACACATACACATACACATACTACATATACATATACATATACATATATATATATATATATATATATATAGGGTAGTCGTTGCTGACTAGTTAGGTGTAACAATTGAGTATTAGGGTGTGCAGCAAAAGAAATGGTGTACTCTTCAAAGTTTGTCCAAGCTTTCGAGATGTTTTATTTCCATCTTCAGGGATAAGCTTTGTTGAGATTAGTTTCTATGTTGTTTATGAATGTTCTTCATGTAAAGTACGGTGAAATCTATGTTCTGAATTCGAAGTTGGATACATATTTTTTTTATAAAATCGTCAACTAATTATACACAATAAAATTTATTGAAACGTTGATAATTGAAATATTGAAAAATAAAAAAGTCTGGAACATGTGTGTCTTCAAAAAGTACGATAGGTTATAAATTGTGGGAAAATTATTTATTCACTCAAATAACTCACTCGAATATATATATATATATATATATATATATATATATTATATATATATATATATTTATATATATATATATATATATATTGTTATTATTGGGTAGAATATAATAATTTCTATTTATACTTATACTTAATGATTGCCTACATTACTTTGTTCCGCGTTGGAAGCTAATTGTTATATATTTTATGGTTGTTTTGTTTTGAGGTTTATTTCATGAAATTTGTAAAATGATTTCTTCCACCCAATACCATAACAAATTTACTGAATATTTATAAAATTTCCATAATTTCTACTCTTTGTACTTCCCTTCGAAATTATTCTCATATACCATTGCCCTATTGATTTCCTAGAATTATATATATTTCTTTTTTCTTCCTGCTTTTTATTTCTTTTCTCACCACAACTAAACTCAGTTGGAACGCCTATGCCTCAGGAGTCGGTACAGAGCCACTCTGCCTTTCTTGATGTCAATAGAACTATTTCAGTTCAGTGTTTATAGGTGAAAGATCAGCATATCATTGTGGAAAGTAAACCAGAAATTATCAAAAACAATTATTTCCTTTATTCAGGAAAACTTATATTGACCTGGCCTGTGATAGATAACTTAAACTATGAGCAATCGACAAATTTCCACAGAAAATAATGAAAAACAAAGTATATTATAAATATAACCTCACTTTTTCTTTTATGTTGAAAAATTGTTTTATAGTTCAATACCAAAATTGAACAAAGTTCTTCAGATATGAGATTTATTTTGCAAAGTGATTCAGTTTGTGATGTGCACTCAAAAAGTTTATACCTGCAGTTGGATTGTCGCTGATGTATTTCCTGGTGATTCTCTGTAATCCTGCTTCATCTACTCTTCTCAGGGACTCTCTTCAAAATCCTTGAAATCAGCTTGGATAAGTTTTCATGTGGAAAACAAAAAGGTAATCTTCTTTTATCCTCAATTATTTTTTTGCCGAAATTTTCCAGAGGTTGAATTGATTTGTTATTGTAAGAAATCTTTCTTGTTATCAGTAAAAATCCGGAATTTCTTTTCTCTCAAATTTTCAACATTTTTTTTTAAACTTTATTTTTCCCCCTGTCGCTTTGTTTTTTCCTTCCCTGGATACGATTTCTGTTTTGTCATTCTATTTGAATTTTTGAAAATCGCGCATTTCCTTGTCGCACTTCAACTAATTTGGTGTTATTCGAGAAAACTTATCAACTAACATATTTTACATTTCTTATAAACTAAATACATGATTTTATCATGATTATCTTTGACATTTCTGTGTACTTACTTTTCCACAATTTCAAATCTTCCATCAACCCATCTCTGTTCCTTGATTGGCTATTTTCATCAAGAAGTTTCTTGTTCTCCCATTGGCTATTTTAGTTAGATGCAATTTCATATACTGTATGTTTTAACATTATAATTTTGTTGATCACATTCAATACAGAATAATTTTGTAAAACTAGACTTTTTGTTGTATTTCAAACAATTATATGTTGGAATCAAATTTGAAAATGAAAGAAAATTACTGCATTATAGTATTTGCATATATTCACCTATCAATGTTATACAGAGGCTTCAGAAAGTGAAAAGAATCTAAAAAAATGTAAAAATAATATCTCATGAACCACTAACTATTAAATATTCATTATTTTTGTGGTTTTTTAAAGAAATTATTTATTTTTCATTTTTAAAATATATAACTAGTCCTTCTTGACATAACAATATTTATATATATATATATATATAAATATTATATATATATATATATATATATATATATATATATATATTTTTTTTTCTCATAGATGATTATATTTTGACTACGGGAATTCCACATTTTATGTATTATGATACGACCTACAATATTACGTCCGTAATATTTAGTTCTTTTCTCGTGTCATAGGATTTTTTTATAAAACAGTTTTACTCGATGAAATACGAGAGTTCTTTGTGTACATTTTTTTTTAATGATAAATTGCTCATATGTTCCTTACTAACAGTCAGAGATACATATAACCATCAATAAATTTTGTCAATGCTTCGAACAAAACCCAGAATCATCCAAGCCGCTTGTTACGGTCCTGGCGTGCTCAACATTTTCTAACTTGTCTGACATCGGCGGCAACCCTGCGCTCCATATGGCCCACACTGCATTCTAAATGTGGCTTTCACTATAGAGCCACCGTTTTTTCAATATATATAAATGATTTGCCAATATAACCCTGCTGTGCATCATAACCTCTTTGCGGACGATGAAATGAAATAATTGCCTATAAGTGTGGTTGACACTGAGGTGTAGGCGGTGTCACGGGCCGAGTTGTGGTTCATGGCAAATAAATTATATCTCAACGATACATAAACTTAAGCAATGGTTTTTTCGACGCAGAATGTGCCTGAGATGGAAAACCCGGCAAATGTCAAGTTTCTAGGGGTTTACTTGGATCCAGGACTTAGGAGTAACGAACATATGGATTACTGTTGTGGTATGTTGAGGTCAAACATTCCTTCTCTTAGGAACCTTGTTGGATGTGTACTACCTGCAGTTATCCGGCAGGTTCATTTCACTCTGTCATTCTCTCATAGGCTGGGAGTATAGCTCGGGATACAGAGGATCGCCGAGAGAATATTGGCGAGACTGCCATATAGAGCTGATTGCATTTATTAACCCTAAAATACTTGGATAATCCTGTTAACATCCGGAGACATCTGGATGAGTATGGAAAACATGAGTACTCCTACACTCGAAATAAGCGAAACTTGATAGTGGCCTACAGACGTCTGGAGAGGTGTTGGAATGCACCAGGCTGTCTGGCTATTCAATGTCACGAGGTTCCAGGAAAATTTAAATCTCTCAGCCAATATAAATTCAAAGAACAGATTAAGGTATTTTTGATCAGCAAACCCTTCATAGTAAACAGGGTGTTATGTGAGTACGTGTCAAAACTTGAAGGGGTGATACTTTAAGTAATTCTAAGACGAAAAGTTCATCTGAACATAGGTCCGGTAATGCTTCGTTTTCAAGATGCAGGGTTTTTAAAAGAGATAGTTTTTTCCTGGATATCTTAATAATCCTTCAGCCGATTTTGTTAAAATTTTAAAGTGTTATTTGGGGTAGCAAGGGGCTGATTTAGCCCTAACTAGATTGAAAATATCATGTCCAGTGGCGACCCGGAAGGCACCTTAACCAGTATTTATGACAAAAAAAATGCGCCACTGATTTTTTTGCAATTTTTGTATTGTTTTCGCACTAAGCTACTGAAACTACAACTTTTGTTTTTCAGCATTTTTTCGTATCCTGCTCTGTTTTAAAAAAAAAATGCATCACTTTTTTGTCATGTGGTAACGCCGGAAATTAAAAAAAAACATGAAACAAGAAGAACCCTTTATTAAAACCACACTTAAACAAACGGTACGCAACTTTTTTCAATAAGAAAACATTAGACAATAAGTAATACAAAACTTACAATAGTTTCTCAAAATGTCCTCCTTCAACTTCAATGCAAGCACTACCCCGTCTCAACATCGATTGCCTAACACGTTGAAATATTTCCAGCGTATGTCTTATCTGATCACATGAACCCCGTATCCGTTGGATTAATTCTTTCCCAGTGGTTACTGGAGTTTAATAAACGAGGGACTCTAAATGTCCCCAAAGGAAGAAATCTAAGGGATATAAATCGGGTGACCTGGATTGCCATGACTGTGGACCTGCGCGACTGATTCAGTTTTCTCCATAAGTTGCATCCAGAAATTGACGTGCTACTATGCTGAAGTGAGGTGGGACCCCATCATGCATAAACCACATTGCTCTTCTTACTACTAGTGGGACATCTTCTAATAGTACAGGTAACACAAATTCCAAAAAATTACGATACTCTTGACTATTTAATCTTGGGGGTGAAAAATGAGGTCCAATAAGATAATCACCCACAATACCAACCCAAACATTCACGGAAAACTGTTGTTGATAATGATGTTCTATAACCGCATGGGGATTTTCTTCAGCACAGATATGATTGTTATGAAAGTTCATAATTGAATTTCGGGAAAAACACGCTTTATCGGTAAACAATATACGGGATAGAAATGTTAACGTTTCCTAAGTGGATAGTTTTAGTTTTAGATAAGTGGATTATCAACTATCTGGCCATTTAAATATAATAAATTGAATGAAACAAAAGAGTAATTCATTTGTGTTGCTGGGATGATGATGAATTTTTGTTCATAAAAAATTCTCCAAATGAGTGAACGAGTAATATACATAGTTTTCAGCAAATGGTGCAGTTTGCGGCAGCATAATTACAATACTAGAAATGTTTTGCTGGTTCATTCGAATGAAAAAGAAATCAGGGTGCAAAACCGGAAACGCTGTTAAAAACTCATTCAATGCTCGAATCAACATTAATTTCCATAAAAACACTGATTTAAAAAAATTTGCAGAGGTAATCTCATTCAAAAAACGCTTCTACGAAAACTACCATCCAAAGAGATCTCACAAGTTCTCACAAGAGAACAAATTAGGATTTTTCTAGCGCTTCTGCTGACGTTACCAATTTCATTTTGGTAAAACTACCCCAGAGATGGGAAAACCAAAAAATATTTTCTATATTTGACAATGACAAGGAAGGTCTTAATCTAGGAACAATAGCTTGGCGAGCAAAGATGTTTTTTTTTGTCCCGTGAGGAAGATTATGGTTATTTTCAGCATGCGGTTGTTGGCCTATCGGCAGACTAACTCTGCGAAATATAGGAAGCTGCGGTTTTAACGAATCTAAAATCAACAACACTGAAGTTTATGTTGAAATATGTTGGTAGTCTTTTACTAGCCTCCCATTCCAAGCAAAATTTTCTTGTTCTTCCTATACCCCAGTACCTCAAACAGTTATGTGAATATTACTAAAGCTCAAGATGGATAAGAGCCATTATACCTGTAGAAGCATGAGTTGATTCATCATCTTATTTTTTTCATTCAAGATAGTACATCTACTACTGATGGAAAAAATTAAAACTTAATAATGTGTTCTGCCTTCTCTATGAATATGAATACACTTGTTGATCACTGCACATTTTTTCGATAATTGTCCATAATGAGTTTTTAATTTCGAATCTGATGTCCAGAGTTTGTCCCAAAATATCATAGAGTGGGGGTGTGGGTCGTAATCAATAAACTTGGCTAAATCTATCAGCTACGCCACTGTCTGACACTATGACGTCACAAGGCGTTGACCTTGACCTTGAAGTTCGACCTTGAGATGTGTGTTGATTGAGTTTGACCTTGAAAGTTTGACCTTGAAAGTTTGACCTTGAAATTTTGACCTTGTGATGTTTGTGGTCATGTTCAGGGTTGTGACCTTGACTTTGTCCTTGAAGTTCGACCTTGAGAAGTGTGTTTGTAAAGTTTGACCTTGGAAGTTTGATCTTGAAATTTTGACCTTGAAATTCTGGCCTTGAAAGTTTGACCTCGAAGTGTTGACCTTGAAATTTTGACCTTGGGATTTTTGTGATCGTGTTCAAGGTTGTGACCTTGTCCTTGGAGTGCGACCTTGAGGTGTGTGTTGGTAAAGTTTGACCTTGAAATGTTGACCTTGAAAATTTTACCTTGAAAATTGACCTTGAAATTTTGACCTTGGGATGTTTGTGGTCGTGTGTTAGTAAAGTTTGACTTCGAAATGTTAACCTTGAATTTTTTCCTTGAAAAGTTGACCTTGAAAATTGACCTTGGGATTTTGTGGTCTGTTCAGGTTGTGCTGCCTTTTTGAAGTGCGACCTTGAGGTGTGTGTTGGTGAAGTTTGACCTTGAAATTTTGTCCTTGAAATTTTGACCTTGAAATTTTGACCTTGGGATGTTTGTGGTCGTGTTCAGGGTTGTAACCTTGACTTTGAAGTTCGACCTTGAGGTGTGATGGTAAAGTTTAGCCTTGGAGTTTTGACCTTGGGGTGTTATGCATTGAGTTGTTTCACTCACATGTAGTGGAGTGGATATTTTACTTCTTATAAAAAGTATGGATGCATTGGTGAGAAATCAAAAGTGAGATATCTTTCTAGCAGTTAACAAACAAGTGTGAAATACAACAAAAGTGGTAGTGGAGTAAGCGTACTTTTCAGTGTGAATAATCTATATATATATATATATATATATATATATATATATATATATATCGTAAGCTCTTTACTATATCTCTCATTAAAGTAGATTTGGAAAAATCAATTCATTTATTATGCAAAGGGTGGAAATTTTGGAACAAAAAACAATAGCTTCCCTGCCGATGGATGAAAGTTTTATTATAAAAAGCATGACGGTTCATTCCACCCGATTCGGTAGGTCGATTTCTTTAATATTACAAGAAGATTATGAAAGTCAACCATTCAAATCATGGCCGCCTAAAGGTATTGCTGACCAATTCAAAGATAGTGATGTAGCTTGCATCAATGCTTCTGTTGGCCAGTATTCACTCACATATTTGGGACAAAGTCCACAAATCTCAGGAGGTTTAAGAACACGAACGCTGGTGAAATTCGACTTTATCCTATGAATTTCAACTCTTTTTTTTCACATACTCTAATAGTTTATTTTAAAGTTAGGATATAGTAAAGTAGTTTTATGTAAAATATAGATAATCCATTTCATTTAAATCTACCAGAATATTGTTTGTCGAAACTTCTTTTTTTGTAAGTTCTACCAGTGAAACCTCTGTTGGACAATAATTCATTTTTTTATTTTCTTTCTTTCAGACTTCTGAATATGTGGATGTTCTACTCTAGTGAAAGTTGGAAAAAAGCTGTTGATATACATTCGTCCATCGAAAGACTGCATTCCTACTTGGATGCCTTGAGTTGGGACGCCCTTCATGCAATCAATTATGACCTGAGTGTTTGCTACGATGAAGATGAAGTTCGACGGTGTTCGCAGAAACATAAGCAGTATAGCTCTGGTGCGGATCTCTGTGATACATTCGGTGAAGGAGTTATGGACTTGTACCAGTTTTGTGAGGAAATAGTTAAATGTGATCTGAAAGGATTTCTCCACGATCTGTTACCATACCTACCTGATGACATCATCCAAAAATATGAGCTAGCCCATACTAATGATGATGATGGAGATGAAGATGAAGACAATAATGATTCAGTGGATTAGGATACTATCAAATTGTAAAAAAAAACAAATATAACTCATTAATCCATAAAATACATTTATTTATTTATCAACCTATTACACTTAGAAAAATAATTGATTAAAATAGAAGGGTATAAATAAAGAACTTTGAATATAATTGATACAAAGAAAGAAACTTTTCAATTCAATAGGAATTACGAACAGATCCATCCAATGCATTATATGTTAGAAATGTGTCATGCAAAATGAGTGCATAAACTTTTGTGTTATTGGGAAATTTGGATTTTCTTGTTTCGAACTCCAGCTTGATATCCACTGTGGATGTGGTAGCATTTGGTTGATGTGAACAATCGATGATGAATAAGGGGTTGTCTTGGAATTGTCCGATATCCATAAGTGGCTCACTCATCTCCTTGTCATGGTAACTATGTTGGAAGTTCTCATATGCATAGTATGCTGATGAGGTTAATTTTCTATCAAAGTCCAGATTCCAACGCTCGTATGGATACACTTCAGAGTTCAAATACACTCGGATATTATTTATGTCTGCATTTATAAATTTCGTTACATCCATTGTTCTGTTTTCGGATGCATTAGTATTTTGGAAACCTATTATAATGAAGCGAGGTGTTTCCAAATTGTTTGTTGTTTTAATTGCCCATATATCGGAAGATGTGCCACGTAATGAGGGTAATTCGTAGAGATCCCACATACGGTAAACTAGTTTGATTCTTGAATTCAGTCCACTCTTATTGATTCTACTGAACAATTTCAACTTCTGCTTGTCATCGGGTACAATATGACGAATCTTCCACTCGATCTTTGTGATTTTCAAATAAGCATCGACATCTCCAATATAGGAATTCTTGAATGAGCGGGCTATTATCAAAATCAGTTCCTGTTTAGCATTAAGGATGCTTTTCTTGTTATCCTCGGCGAAACCCATCAAATACTTGAGCGGAAGCTTTCCATTGAATACATGACTGGCTACATCGAGAATATCCTGCTTTGTATCTGAAAGTCCCCAACCAATTGTCAAGAGTGTATGAGAATGAGATTGTCCGAATGAAATAATATTTTTCATTGTTGAAGTTATTCCTGGTTTTCGAACAACAGCAATTTGTTCACCTCCCATTTCATATCGGATTTCATCGAATAGAAATGCTAAAGCGTTGTTTGAAAGATAGCATGGTTCGGTTCCATCTGTTGGTGTGAATTTTCCTTCTATGTAAATGAAGCTGTCGGCAATATCGAGTATCACATCTTGATTATTGATGGCGATTCGAATTTCATCCGAATTCTTGAACAATGGTGATCCATATGGTTTATAAGTATGCTCATGCAAACTTATGAGCGAATGATCAACAATTGGTTCATTGAAAATATTCAACTTGTCATTGTTTGCTTCGAACACCATTTTTTTAAATTATTATCGTCGTATTCTGAGTCCAATTGATTCAAAAAAATTGATATCTTTCGCTGACAATGTATGTCTTTGCCGTTCAGTGAACACTTGCGGAATGACCTTCTTCCTGACAAAGCTTTTCTTTTTGACGATATTTGATGGACGACGACCTTTGTTTGGTGAAAATATTTCGTATTCAGTGTTTTGTCGTTTGTTGTAGCAAAAACCCATTACATTCGTTATTGCAATTTCTTCAATTCCAATATGACAACTATTTCTTCCACACTACCGAAATCAATGAGATTATTTCGATGATCCAATATGCGCAGAGTAATGTTATCGATGAACTGACGTCCTTCCGGGTTGATAGGCATATAAATAATGTTGTTTGGCTCTTTTGTTATATTATAGCCCGGCTCAACATCAACATCGAATGAAAAAATAATATGAATATCTGAGTCATTCATGTATGATCCTGAAATGATGTTGCAATCCAATCGAATGAGTCTCACGGGTACAATATTGACAGGAGATGTAGATTCATGCATGCGATTTGCTCTGAATTCTTTTTTCTCGAATCCCAACAGGGATGCTGTTGAGTTTTTATGTTTCAGATTCACCACATACTTTGATTGCATCATACATTTGAATGTGTTATTGTTTGCTCGAAGGCTGAACAATTCATGCAGTGTGGTGTCATCATGTTTCGCGCCATGAAATACTTCCAATTCAAGTTCTCGTGGAAAATTCATATTTGTTCAAACACTGTATTTATTCGAAATATTTTCTGAAAATTATTAGTATACTTTTGTTTACCGTAGTGCTAGCATGAGTAGTAAAGGTATAGATAAATTCGGTCGCAAGACAAAAATTATTTATCGAGCAGCTCTTCGAGGTCCTGCTGGTATAGGATTCCAGATATCGTCGGATGGACAATATGATTTGAGTGGAAAACGTTTGAAGAACACTGGCGCACCCATCGATGAAAATGATTGTGTTACTCGTACCTTTCTCGAAGATAAAATCCTAGAAAACAATCAAATGATCATTACATCTGTACAAACTTCAATAGAAGAATCCAACAATAAAATATCTCGCAAAGCTCAACAAGCATTGGATGAAAAAGTTGCAGAAATGGAAACGAAACGTAACCAACTCATCAAATAAACTGTCACTTTTCCAATTTCCATGTATCCAAAACTCATCATATAAATGAAATATGAAAGCTGCACAAAAAAAAATGTTCAATACATGTATGGATTATAAATGTATTTTTTTTTCCGAAAAGTTAGATTTTGTTTTTCTCTCAATATTTGAGACCAAATATGAGTCATATAATTTATTTTTGTGTTGCTATCTCCAAGATATGTGATAACATTAAAAACTATCAACTTGGGTGAAGCCTAGCAAATCATTCAAAACATACACAACAGTAGGATTTTTTTTTGAAATTAAGCATCACCACTGGAAAAAAAATTATAGGCAAGGCAACATCGTGAATTTTTTCATTTCCAATCAATTGTGGAACTTCATATCAGATATTATATAATTTCTTGCCGGAATCGTTCAGGAAACCGCGTTGAAATATTAAAAAACGATATTCCAACGTTTCAGGTGTACTCCCACAGTTTTGAACTTAGAAAAAAAAACATGAAAATAGTAATGAAAAAAACTCCAAATATATCTCAATGTTTTCTTGAAAACCTATGAAATCAATAAGGAACTAATCATTTCGATAATCTCTCGATATCTGAGAAAAAACATATTTCCTAGCCAATCATAGTTTCATGTACGTACTATTGTAATAAAAATAAAATGGAAATGACTTTCCGATTGGACACTCGAATATATAATGTCTAAAATAATAATCTCAATTGCCTGAAATAATTCAAGGCCATTATATGTGACCTTCCAGATTGTTAAAATATATTTGTGAAATATAATTCAAGTACAAAGAAAATAGTTTGTATACCTTAATCGGTCTTCAGAAATCTATTAGAAGATATGAATTGCATTATGAATCCTAAAGACTCACAGTTGACTGGTTACTAACAGAAAAGGAATTCTCATGATATGATCAGTTCCATACGAAAGGTATAATTTGGTTTAATCCTTCTTTTGTCAAATTAATGGGAATATAACTTCAGAGAAAGCGTGTCGACGAAGGCTTAGCCAGTAATTCCATAAAAGGGCATAATTTATTTTAATTTCATTCTTGGACATTTTCAGTAATTATTCATATACAAGGTCATCGAAGAATTATGAACACAGTGGAATATATTCCTGGATTGGCGAAGGGGATAAATAGTGTAACAATATTATATGTCTGAGATCACATTGATATCTGAGAAATGAATTTAGGAATATGTGTGAAGGTCGTCGGCATAATTTTTATGGTTCACATATTTTTTTTATTTATCGAAAATAAAGAACATTTAATACAATATATAGTGGGAAAAGATTGGTGTCCCGGAAAAATATGTTTTCACTCATATTTAGTATGTATTGTTGAGTAAGTTTTGATTTCCACAAAAAAAATTTTTTTAGTTCATTTCCAAAACAGTAATAAAATAAAAAAAACAAGAAAAAACTTTTAATAACTTAATGATATATTTCAACGATTTTATGATTGATAAGCCTATAAGGAATCACTTCTGCAACAGCCATTCTCCAGAAAAAAAAAGAATCTCTGAAGTTAATGATATCACTTTCACCCAGAGAAATGAGAAAAAAAAATATGAATTTCAATCAATTCATTCGAAATATAAATGAGGTATATATAAAAAACATAAAACAACATTCAATCGAGATTCAATTCGATAGTGGCATCGGAATCATAATCTGCTTCATTATTTTCATGATCTGATCCAATATCTTCTCCCGCGATTGTTGAATCAGAGTCTGATATATCTTGTACATTCAGATTATTCATCATATCGAATTCAAATCGCTGCTGCCGATCCATTGACAACCATTGCTGCAAGCGATCATCCATCCGATTGAATTGTGATTGCATCTCTATTTCTATCTCATCCAATTCATCACCCGTACTCGTAGAGGTTGAACTGATATGATTCTCCTGAACAAGTTAACTTTGCGTATGACGTGATCTAACATCTTCTTCAATTGTATATTCTGTAGTTGAATCTGCAGTTGCTTTAACTTCAGCCATACTGAATAATGTGACCGAATAATTCGAAATTATAATTTGTCACAATTCTGAAGGCCAAAATGGGAATCTAATTATAAAAAAGCCAAGTTTGTAGAACTTAACCATTCAGTTTCTTCAAGTCTTCGAACGAGTTCGTGAAATATAACAAATAAGTTTCAAGTTAAGTGAATATGAGTTCCATGTACAATACAAATACCAGCATATTAGAAGGGCTTCTCACTAGAGGACGATCGGGAGTTCCCGAAGGAGGTGAAGCACCTGCACCAGCGCAGTTCAGTAGCGGTTTCCTAGCAGGTATTGAATCACCACCTGATTCTCTACCTGTGATAATCATTCCCGACGATGAACAACAACTCCAACGTGTTCCAGAAAATACAACTGACCTTGAGAAGCAACTAGGATGTGTTTCGAAAACCACGAATGACCTTCCCATAACCTCCACGAACATAAAAAGGAGGAAGGCAGATGATAAACCTAAGACTTCAAGTGTGAAAAAAACAAAGCAGCCCAAATCTGTAACACCTAAGAGGGTAAGGAAACCAATGCAACCGAAATCTGCGACAAGCATGGAGGCTGAGTTTCTTTCATCATTTTCATCACTGCGAAGCTATGGTGACATGAAGAAAAGCATCATCAATATAGAAAAAACTATAAAACAATGCACAGAAGTGAATGATAGGCTGGACGAAGACATAAAAAAAGTGTGTAGCCTACGTGATGAAGCTGATGTCATAGAAAAGAGTGTTGGGAAAGAACGTCAAGATAATGACCGACTTTGTAAGAAAGCAGCAGATGAACTTCTGCAAAAGAAAAACTCTTACGAAGCGGTTTCTGCAATATATCAAAGATGGTGGAGAGAGATGGATAATATTTTTTCAGAGTGATACTAAATAAAAGAAACATTCACTTTATAAAAATTTATGTGGATATTAGGTTAAGATTGTATATTCATTCATCTAGTGAAAAAAAAAATCATCTAAAAATTAAAATTTCGTTTTTCGTGTTGATAGTGTGTATATCATTCAACCAGACATTCAAACAACCTCACATCAATAATAATAAAAACGAATATTGGTCAACAATCTTTTTTTTTTTAACAATGGTATAAAATTTTATAAAAAAAAAATGGTAAAATGAGATTCAAAAAATAATTTGGAAAAATACTTTTCATTCCGATTTTAATAATTGAATTACATTTTCTGATTTTCATTGCTTACTCAATATTCTTAGTGGTATAAAACTAAATAATGATTTGTCATATATTCTTAAAAGTTATGGAAAACTATGATTCAAAACTAATTTCAAAATATACTTGCAACTACAAACCATATATATTTATGTAGTTTAATACATTCAAAAGCAGTTTATTTTTTTTCTTCGGTAAAAAAAATATTTATGAAAAAGAATATATATATATATATATATATATATATATATATATATATATATATCCAGTGGTTTGAAGAAGCTTCAAAACTGATTCAAAACGAATTTTTTTCTATATTGACCTTTTTTACTATTGAATTTTTGTTACAATAACTTTACAATGAATGTTTGTGATATGTATTAGTTTAAGATTTTTATTATGAACATGTTTGTTTCTGTTTTATGTCATATTTATTAAAACCATAATAAAAAAATACATTTTGAATTTTTGTGAACTTTTATTCATTAGAATAAGATTAAATGATAAACAAATATTGAAGTTCAAACTATAGCATCATCTTCAATCCAGGAATTGGCTCCATTGCTGAAACCTAGCCATTTCACAAATATTTGGTTTCCATGTCTCTTCAAAATTTTTTCTACGAGGTATATATCAGGAAATCGAGTTTTTTGTAATTCAGCCTCGTAAAAACAGCCTCGAATGGGGTGTCCATCTATATCCTCGAGTATCTAAGTTGGAGGGTATGTACTGTTCACTTTGATAATTTTGAATAATTCCGTGGTGAAATTAGCTGTGAACCCCTTTTCAAATATATTTTTATACTTGCTAATTCGTACTAAATCATTCATCTTATATTTGGGTTAATTTTTTTCTTTTTTTTTAATTTAATTTATGAATTCACATAATTGGTTTCACACCTATTGTACGATGCACTTTATTATTGAATCTATTGGTGATGATTGGGAGAATTAGTAACCTTTTATTATGTCCATTTACTGAAAATTCTTTGAAGAGCCAAGATTTAATTGTCCGAATAACTCTTTCTGCTATAGCAGTCTTCGTGGTGCTGAATGTTGAATAATGTTTAATCTTGTATCGTGTCATCAATGATGACAAATTCCTGTTGAAAAATTCTTTTCCTTGATCGCTCTGTATATGCTTTGGGGAATAGTTGGCTTCTTTCAGTATCATATCCATTGCATTAGTTATAGCTATTCCAGTCTTTTTTTTTACTGGCTTTGTCCATAGATATTTTGAATAACAATCGATAACAATTAGTATATATCGATAACCTCTATTAATTTTAGCGTAAGGTTGTAACTCAGCAAGATCAATTTGCCATAAATCTCCAACACCTTTGAGAACAGTTGATCTCCTCTGGAAATTACGTCGAGCTGGTTTGTGTAACTCATCGACAATTCGACGTTTAACATCACTAGCCATTGAAAATATTTTGATTTTTTTTCTACCTAATTTGACAAAATGGTTTTGAATCGAATGCTATGTCAATAATGAAGTGATACCTATCTGGGATAACACTAATATATTATACCTTCTTCACGAAGCTCTTCTATGATCGATATAATCTCATTATCATGCCCCATGTGCCCGCTCGATTTCGAAGCCAATAATAACCGCAAACGATCCACTAGCTCTTTGGGTTTATTCCAATATATATAATTCTTCGATTTCGTTGTATATACCTTCTGTAGATTTATCTGATTGACCCCCGTGCCACTTGCATTTCCAATGGAATAATTCATTGTATTCAATAATGATTTGATAACTCTGAGGAATTTCTCAGATTTTTTATATTTCATTCCATTTTTCTTTCTATTTCGTTTATATAGTGCATTTGTAAATTTTAGAATCTCAATATAAGTGTGTCCTATTTCCACATTACCAACTGCGGGAGGTTCCTTTAGAAATATCAAGTTGTATAAATCTGAACTACCAGAAAACTGATGTATTTGCATAACGCCATTCCAAAAAGAAATATTTCCATCAATAAATCGCACATCCAGACTACCCATTTTCAGTGTTTTTGTGGTGCGATCTTCATTTATGCCATATATTGTATCATACGCATTGTCACCATTTCTTGCATTCATTATATGTTTTTTCAATTCTATATCAATGTTTTGTCCATCAATATTGGATGATACCAAATCTGTAGAACTCATAAGCGATGATGTAGGTGTTTCGAATATGCTACCAACTTTTCCTTCATCTTCGATGCTACCATTATCACTCCCAGAGAAATCATTACTTTCGAAATACTTGCGTTTTTTTCCTATTGGGGTACTCGTTGGCACAGTTTGAGTTATGGTTTGGGTTGTAGAAGATGTAGGCGGTTTCGTAATAGTGGCAGAAGATAAAACATTCAATGGTTTAGTTATCGGGGCATATAGTTTTTCCAATGTTTTATTATCTCCAACATTTCCACTTTTGATAGAATTGAAGTTCTTCCGTACAGCTTCGGTTGCATGAACCAGTTGACGTTTGATATCCATTTTGACATTTGCACATTCATCTCTTAGAATATTCATCATGAGAAGAAATATTTTCTCTGGTGAAGTGTGACCTCGACGATGTTCTCTGATGAATTGGGTTTTTTTTGTATTCAGTTATCATAGATATATGAAGCCATCGAATCCTTTGCGATAACGTCCATCATGTATCTTTCTATCTTTATCGATAACCAGAAATCCATACTGATCGCCCCAACATTTCGTACACATTATTTGGAATTCCTTGAATGTGACATCTGGTGACACATGATCAGAAAATATGTGATGCAGATTCGTCTCATCCTGCTTGAACATAATAATGAAATTTGTATTATCACGCACCAACTGTTTGGGAACTCGTGAATAGGTCTGTGCAAGGTAAAAACAGTCTATATCTTTATGCCGTCCCCTACAGAAATATGATCTTATAATATTTTGTTTTTCACATATCACATCGTCGAAAATGAAAACTGAGTTCGGTTTGGCATCGAAGGGTTCCACTATTTCTGCATTATTACTGAAAGTATAAAAGCCCAATCCTTTTATTGGTGCTAATACATTGCGCAAATATTCATATTTCGGTTGATTTGGATTTGGAATATAGATAAACATTAGCGAAACGCAATCCTCGTGGATGTATCAGCAGAGATATCATGGCATTAGTTTTTCCCGAATTTGATGCACCAATGATTAGCGTTCGAACAGATGACGGAAGTAGAGGACCATGGCGTAATGGTTTTCTCCCATACAAATTCCCCCCTTATTTTTCATCCAAATCATCTACTACAAACTCTTTTTTCTGCTTTACAATACGCATCGTTTGGCGGTTCGACACTTATTGAAGAAAATTATATGAACCATGTCTCATTTAAATGCCTACCACGGTACGGTGCAGACGTGAGAAAAGTGAAGCGCACAAGCGAGGTCGGGGATTAGTTAATTCATTGATAAATAAACTACCATTCGAATTTCATCTACCAGGAAGCTATCAGTATTGTGGACCGGGAACAAAATTAAAAAAGCGTTTGGATCGCAACGATCCGGGCATTAACAAGTTGGATATCGCAAGCAAAACACACGACGTCCAATATTCAAAGAATTCAAACGATCTCAAGGCTAGACATAGAGCTGACGAACAACTTGAATACGCTGCTTGGAACAGGGTTAAATCGAAGGACGCTGGTATCAGCGAACGAGCAGCTGCCCTACTCGTCACCAACATAATGAAGATGAAAAGAAGTTTTGGTATGGGGTGTGATACGAACATTGTCAAGATAAGAAAGAATAATCGTTCAAAGAAGGGACGGGGAAACAAATCGATGAAAAAAAGAAGAGCTGATATGAGAAAGGTAGCTTTCGGGGCTGGCATGGTTAGAGGAGTTTGGGATGTATTACATAAAGCTGGAGGTAATCAATTTGTAACAAGTGATAGAAAAAAAGCAACTGTTATAGCATTGAAAGCGGCTCGTAAGTATCTCAAAGATGCTGGTGGAAAGAAAAAAATTCGAACACCACGTTTAATACCTATTCCGAAAGTGGGTGGAATTTTACCGCTTATACCCATTTTTGCAGGATTGTCTGCACTTGGTAGTTCAGCAGGTGCAGCTGCAGGTAAAACTAAAGCCGTGAATTCAGCAAGAGCAAACAGAGATGCTTTAAGTGAAGTAAAATTCCACAATAGAAAATTGGAAGCGATTGCAATGGGTAAAAAAGGTAGTGGTATTTTCTTGAAACCCTATCGCAAAGGTCTCGGTATCTTTTTGAAACCATTTAATTCAAAAAACTGATTGATGCCCTGCCTCTCAAACCTCTCACTGACGTCGAACTCAATTATTATGCCAAACAAATCAAGATTCCATACTTTCGGGGTGTTTTCATGCGTGACAGTTTACCCAGATCAGGACCACGTAATCGTGAAACAGCAGTTGTCAATTTGGATGGGGTCAATGGTCGAGGAACACATTGGGTGGCATACAGAAAAATTGAAAAATATGTTTCATATTTCGATAGTTTCGGAGATCTACCCCCACCACTAGAATTGATTCAATACTTCAAAAGTGGTCAAAATGCAATTGAAAAAATTATATATAACTATGAACGTCAACAGAAATTCAATACAGTTGTATGTGGTCATCTTTGCTTGAAGTTCCTCTCCCAATCATCAATAAAATAAAATGGATATCACACCGAAGATGGACAGAGAGAGCATTAAGAGAATGGGGCATTCCCTCATAGCACATTCAAGGTTAAGAAGTCTAAAAAAAATGAGTCAAGGTCAACTCGCAGATATGCCCAAGGAAGTAGTGATTTCTTGTGCATCGCATGAGATCGCTTCAGTTTGGGAACGGCTCCCCGAACACCTTCAGAATGATATCGATATTCTGGAATATCAATATTGTTACGAACATAACTCTGACAATGGAAGTGTAAACACATCAATATCAAGTGATGTTAATGTTGGATAAAATTTTTTTTCTTGGTTGTAATATGGTGCCAATAAAAAATGGAATTAAAAAATTCAACTCAAATAAGCAAAATACGTGTTGTGAACAACAATAAATTGATGTGAAATGGCACAGATACCATCAGTCATGTCGCGGAAGTTTGAGCTACAAGTTGTTGGATCCGGTATCTTGAGTGCAGACTTCTACCCACCCATTGAGCTGGATAAGAATAGCCGTTATGGATTGGGGCTTTTGGGATTCTATGGATGCAACACAATCCACAGCATCACGGAAACAAACAACTTGATCACTTTTTTCATTCACGCAAATAAAGCCGGTACAGTCAGTACTAGATTTGATATAAAAATACCAAGTGGTGCATATGAGATAGAAGAAATAAATGCTGTTATCCAACGAGAACTTGAATTGAAAGTATTTCATGGCGCGAAACATGATGACACCACACTGCATGAATTGTTCAGCCTTCGAGCAAACAATAATACATTCAAATGTATGATGCAATCAAAGTATGTGGTGAACCTGAAACATAAAAACTCAATAGCATCCCTGTTGGGATTCGAGAAAAAAGAATTCAGAGCAAATCGCATTCATGAATCTTCATCTCCTGTCAATATTGTACCCGTGAGACTCATTCGATTGGATTGCAACATCATTTCAGGATCATACATAAATGACGAAGAGAATCATATTATTTTTTCATTCGATATTGATGTTGAGCCGGGCTATAATATAACAAAAGAGCCAAACAACATTATTTATATGCCTATCAACCCGGAAGGACGTCAGTTCATCGATAACATTACTCTGCGCATATTGGATCATCGAAATAATCTCATTGATTTCGGTAGTGTGGAAGAAATAGTTGTCATATTGAATTGAAGAAATTGCAATAACGAATGTAATGGGTTTTTGCTACAACAAACGACAAAACACTGAATACGAAATATTTTCACCAAACAAAGGTCGTCGTCCATCAAATATCGTCAAAAAGAAAAGCTTTGTCAGGAAGAAGGTCATTCCGCAAGTGTTTACTGAACGGCAAAGACATACATTGTCAGCGAAATATATCAATTTTCTTGAATCAATTGGACTCAGAATACGACGATAATAATTTAAAAAAATGGTGTTCGAAGCAAACAATGACAAGTTGAATATTTTCAATGAACCAGTTGTTGATCATTCGCTCATAAGTTTGCATGAGCATACTTATAAACCATATGGATCACCATTGTTCAAGAATTCGGATGAAATTCGAATCGCCATCAATAATCAAGATGTGCATATGAGAACTTCCAACGTAGTAACTATGACAAGGAGATGAGTGAGCCACTTATGGATATCGGACAATTCCAAGACAACCCTTTATTCATCATCGATTGTTCACATCAACCAAATGCTACCAAGTCATCCACAGTGGATATCAAGCTGGAGTTCGAAACAAGAAAATCCAAATTTCCCAATAACACAAAAGTTTATGCACTCATTCTGCATGACACATTTCTAACATATAATGCATTGGATGGATCTGTTCGTAATTCCTATTGAATTGAAAAGTTTCTTTCTTTATATCAATGATATTCAAACTTCTTCATTTATACCCTTATATTTTAATCAATTATTTTTCTTAGTGTAATAGGTTGATAAATAAATAAATGTATTTTATGGATTATTGAGTTTTATTTGAAATATTTTTTTTAACAATTTGATAGTATCCTAATCCACTGAATCATTATTGTCTTCATCTTCATCTCCATCATCATCATCATTAGTATGGGCTGGCTCATATTTCTGGATGATGTCATCAGGTAGGTATGGTAACAGATTGTGGAGAAATCCTTTCAGATCACATTTAACTATTTCCTCACAAAACTGGTACAAGTCCATATCTCCTTCACCGAATTTATCACAAAGATCCGCACCAGAGCTATACTGCTCATGTTTCTGCGAACACCGTCGAACTTCATCTTCATCGTAGCAAACACTCAGGTCATAATTCATTGCATGAAGGGCGTCCCAACTCAAGGCATCCAAGTAGGAATGCAGTCTTTCAATGGATGAATGTATATCAACAGCTTTTTTCCAACTTTCACTAGATTAGAACATCCACATATTCAGAAGTCTGAAAGAAAGAAAATAAAAAAATTGATTATTGTCCAACAGAGGTTTCACTGGTAGAACTTACAAAAAAAGAAGTTTCGACAAACAATATTCTAGTAGATTCAAATGAAATGGATTATCTATATTTTACATAAAACTACTTTACTATATCCTAACTATAAAATAAACTATTAGAGTATGTGAAAAAAAAAGAGTTGAATTCATAGGATAAAGTCAAATTTCACCAGCGTTCGTGTTCTCAAACCTTCTGAGATTTATGGACTTTTTCCCAAATATGTGAGTGAATTCTGGCCAACAGAAGCATTGATGCAAGCTACATCACTATCTTTGAATTGGTCAGCAATACCTTTAGGCAACCATGTTTTAAATGGTTGACTTTCATAATCTTCTTGTAATATTAAAGAAATCGACCTACTGAATCGGGTGGAATAAACCGTCATGCTTTTTATGATGAAAGTTTTATCCATCGGCAGGAAAGATATTGTTTTTTGTTCTGAAATTTCCACCCTTTGCATAATAAATGAATTGGTTTTTTCCAAATCTACTTCAATGAGAGACATAGTAAAGAGCTTACGATATATATATATATATATATATATATATATATAGATTATTCACACTGAAAAGTACGCTAACTCCACTACCACTTTTGTTGTATTTCACACTTGTTTGTTAACTGCTAGAAAGATATCTCACTTTCGATTTCTCACCAATGCATCCATCTTTTTTATAAGAGGTGAAATCCCCACTCTACTACATGTGAGTGAAACAACTCAATGCATAACACCCCAAGATCAAAACTCCAAGGCTAAACTTTACCAACCAACCCAACACGACCACAAACATACATAGGTCAAAACATTAACCCATCCATCACACAACACAGACCACACTACACCCACAAACATCCCAAGGTGAAAATTTCAAGGTCAAGCTTTACCAACACACACCTCAAGGTCGCACTTCAAGGAAGGAAGGCACAACCCTGACCACATCCCAAGATCAAAATTTCAAGGCGACATTTCAAGGTCAAATTTCAAGGTCAAAATTTTAAGGTCGAAATTTCAAGGTCAAACTTTACCAACACACATCTCAAGGTCGAACTTCAAGGACAAGGTCACAACCCTGAAGACGACCACAAACACTTCAAGGTCAAACTTTCAAGTTCAAAATTTCAAGGTCAAACTTTCGAAGTCAAACTTTACCAACACACATCTCAGGAGGTTCAAGGACAAGGTCAAGGTCACAACCCTGAACACGACCACAAACATCACAAGGTCAAAATTTCAAGGTCAAACTCTCAAGGTCAAACTTTCAAGGTCAAATTTTATCAGCACACATCTCAAGGTCAAACTTCAAGGTCAAGGTCAAACTGGCCGACCACATACAGCGCAAGGTCGACCGAACCGGCTTAAACCTCTTACTGCCGAAAATTTACAAATAATTTGAAAAACCCCACGAACAGAATTTCATTGAGCCGCGAGATAATTCTCCACCGTAGGATATCTGATAAGTCCTCTGGAAACGAGAAAAGCTCGTTTCCAGAGGACTTATCAGATGTCCTACGGTGGAGAATTATCTCGCGGCCGGTCCAAGAAGAGAGTGTTTTTTCTCTAAGCAACAACCGTAGCCTCCGATCGGCTATTTACGAAAAATGTTAAGTCCAAAAATTTCCTTTCTGAAAATTCTGAAACACAAAATCTATGGAAATTCCCCTAGAGAAAACCACCTCACGGTCATTTATTCTCTAGCCTTTATTTCACGAAAGGGCGGAGACTCGTTCAAAACCCAAAAACGACACACTACCGAATATCTACGGTCAAAGTCACGCTCCTCGGGAAGTGCATTACAAGTTACTTGAGGACGAATCTCCAAAGTGAAAATGATTCAACCAGAATCGGAACAAAAATTGGAAGTGCTATGACATCGTACCAAGTTTTGGGTGTCAATTTAACAAAGGAAAACGAACACAACTCGCCCGTGAGTTTTACCGCGATACGTTTTCGTTGCAAGATAATCAAATCTCGGAAAAACCCGTACTTGTAATTGAGGAATTCAATTGAAAAGTGAGGTGTGACATTGAACACAATATTTTTTCCCTTCTACGAGACTTCACAGGTGCCCTGATCTGTCTATGCTACTATTTAGAAGAACAAGTCCAGGAGCGACTTGATAGAAAAGGTTCCGAAACTAAAGTTGGATAGAGAGCGTAGAAAAACAAAGACCGGCCTACTCAGGAATTTACATTCAACTCTCTATCCCCAAGAAAACAGGAAAAGGTAACACTACTTGCAGGAAGTTTGGAGAAAGGTCAACTTGGCCCAAGTAACCCCCTTGCAAGAGTCGGGTCGTTCGATTTGAACGCCATTCACTGGAAAACTTGAGAGAAAGACAGTCTTTAAGCTCGTGGGCTCAGACACCTCCAGAAAACTAGAGATTTAATCTGATCCGGCCACGTTAGATTTATTGTGGGTTCTACCACCTAAGAATAGCTACCCCACTCAATCCCTGAGCTGCCGCTTAAACCCTATCGCCATATCAGACCTGTACAACTTCCAAAAAGACAAGGATTAGCACCCTGAAAAAAAGGCATGATTAGACCCTGAAGAATACTTATCGCACGCGACTCCTGAAGTTACTTCTCAAATAGCATCAAGAGAAGAAAATCGCCTTTAATCCGTCCTACGAAATCCAAAAATCCCTCACTCGAAGTACGAAAAGGAAAATAAAAACAATCCTTCCGCTTGGACTGCTCCCTCGGCCGCCCTAAACTCGCTTCATCCACTGACCTGCTACCATCATTCTCCGCTACTCTGATTCCTTCTAAGCAGTTGTACTTTGATGGCTGGCGCCTCTTTTTTCGGCCTCCGAAATTGCAAACAGATGTCTTACACTCGTAACGGTGTCGCTGACACCCAGAATGCATAATCTTACTGTCGCCAGACAACGCAGTTCTGAATGACTGGGTGTAAGTAAGTAAGTAAGTAATTTATAGTAAGTAATTTATTCATTCAGATAAACAAAAAAAAAGTTTACAGGTCGTCCTCAGCAACGAGGTACAAAATTAGGGGTATTTCTGTTGAGCCTTATGCGATTGAGCTACCTAAGCAAGCTTGTATTGTAGCGAGCAACCAAATAGACACAACAGAACAGATAACATATATTTATATTCAACTTAGATCCTTAAAGAAGGGAGAGAAGAGTATAAAGATGAAAATAGAGAGGAATATAGAAAGAGAAAGATAGATAGAAAGAAATGTAGATACGGACAACGCATGCAGCAGTGGTTTATAATAAGTTCCAGCCCATATGGATTATCTATCGAGTATATTTTCAAACCTTTCATAATTATTTTTTATGAATGTCTTCAATTCTCTTTTCAGTTTAAATTTACTGTGGATTTGTTTTTAATTGTAAAGGTAATGTATTATATAGTTTGGGTCCTAAATATGATACAAATTTATGGTTTTGGGTGAGTCTACATCTTGGCACATGTAAAGTCAGATCTTTACATATCCGAGTATTATAGGGATGCTGAATAGTTGTACTTGGAGAGCTGACAGTCCATAATATAGAGTTGAATACGTACAGTTTTCTTACACTTAACAACCCACTTTCATTGTAGAGCAATTCTGTAGAATGTCGCCTGTTTTTCCCCAACATAATTTTTCATAGAGTATTTTGGATTACTTCTAGGTTCTTTATAGAGGACTTGAATGTTCCACCCCACACGCATTATGGACTCAGCCAAAGCATCATAAACTTTCAGCATTAATCCCCTACTCACTATATTTCTGAGCTGGTAGAATTTGTAGATGAGTTTACGTAATCTGACAACAGTACAATCAATATGATATTTCCATCGAAAGCATTGATCCACAAGTACACCCAAGTATTTCATTGTGTTTGTTTTGTTTATGAAGAGCAGCCACAATGCATATTGGTTTCACATGATGGTTTGTGTATTTTATGACATTAGCTATCGGTTGTCTCTGCTTGTTGGCGAGAATGCGATATATTTCGTTTTTCAACGTTGACACTCAGTAAGTTATCACTTAGCCAGTCAAAATCGTCCTGATACCTGTTTCAGACAGAGTTTGTACTTCGTCCCAAGTATTTGATAAATATAATTGCTTTTCGTCAGCGAATGATGTTATTTTACCCTTAAAATCTGCAATATTAAAATATCATTGATATACAACAAAACAGTATTGGCCCCAATACGTTCTTGCGGCACACCCTGGTTACTGGTAAGGGATCACTATGAGTCGTTGATTTTCACGACTTGCAATCTATTGCTCAAATAATCTTCAAAATATCTAATGCGATGTCTCTTATACCATTGTCGACAGACTCTGGGAAAAGAATGTCATGATCTCCCGTATCGAATGTTTCAAGCCAAAAATACAGTAATGCACTTTTCTTGGTTTTGGAAGCAATTGTCAATTTGGTTATTTCTGATATACCGTTTTTTTCAGTTGATTTGTTTTCTCTAAAACCAAACTGGGATTCAGAAAGAATATTATTTTCATTGCAGAAGTTTACTACCCTATTTTTAATGCATTTTCAAAGATTTTGTGAAGTTGTTAATAAGGTTATTGGTCTGTAATTTGTTACTTCTTTTATCCCCCGTTTTGAAAATAGGTATCGTATTGGAATCCTTGAATGAAGGGAATTTTACCAGTGGAAAATATCAGATTTAGGATGTGGCAGGGGGTGTACCATTACAAAACTCCTAATGCTAAGAGCGTCATTTCTAAAATGGAGTTCATCGTCAGAATGGCCGATTTTGGGACATCCCCCCTTTAAAAAAGAAGGTACTTTGTCTTTGTTGGAGTTGTCTGAATCCGCGAATTTCAAACGGGTTGCAAACTTTTCTCAAAACACTGCGAGTTATACGAATACCAAAGTAAACTCTCTAGCTCAGCACTTCCTAACCATACCAAGTGTATGGCAATGTAGTTAGGAAGTCATACAAGGGCCCTCCTTACAAGAGAATCTGTATATTCCTACAACGTGTGAATATGGGCCGTATTTCTACAAGATACGAACTGCGCCCTGGTTGTAGAATAACAACGTTCTTTCTTGTCCTATTGCCACCACAGCTAATCAATTTCTCCCGACCACCGCAACAGAGTGGCGGTATCACGTCCCCTTTTTACAAAAGTTTGGCTTTTACAGAATTTTGTTTTTCAGAATTTGGCTTGGTAACACCCATGATCCCTCTAGGCACTAAAGCTACCCTAGAAGAAAGGTATGGTTAGACAGTTCCCGACGTCGGAGAGTGTCCTCCAAGGATGATGCTACCATGCCCCTTTTCCCCCTGAAAGAAATGCCGGATGGGAAAAGATCCGTACTAAAGAGATTTCGTCAACATCGAAGAATTGAGAGCTTGGTTCGGGGGAAGGGGAGTTTTATTGAAGATTGCCCATGTGTCAAAACGACAATTTTAAGAACTCTTGAAACAGACGATGCCCATCAAAAATAAAAGTGCCAAAACATGACATGAAACCAGCGAATTGACGAAACGAAGTTGTTTGGCTGTTTTTTTCTTTACTGGAGGGGCACGGCTGACCCTGGGGAAACCGGAAACCCTTGAAAAAAATTTGAAATTTTACAGGGGTTCTCGAGGGCATGTTTGACTTGAAGCTTCTTCCGAATACTAAAAACTGAATTAATCAACTTCCTTCAACGCCGGGGGATGGGGTGGTGATAAAAAAACCTCGAAGGGGGGCTGCCATCGCAATCCCGTTTCCCAAACGTCTTATGCCCCCCGGAAAATTTTGGGTGGGGAAATTTGCCGGGTCTTTCCATCCTCCAGTGTTTATTCGAATTTTATCAAGTTGAGTCAGGTATCGTTTAGAGCGCGGAGAGTCTCTACCACCCCCACTCATATACCCCAATTGAACCATCCCTCCCGCAATTCTGCTTCCTTTCCCCCCATCTTATTTTTTTCCAGGGGGAACGTCATCGTGCCCCCCCCAGCTTTCTTTCCATTTGCCCCATTTTTTACCCCCCGAAGAACCATCTCAATTTACCCCCCCCCATCGGGGTTTTCCCGCAACCCTCCCTCTGAGTTGCCCGGGGGGGAGTCTGATCAAAACCCATCTCAACCCCCTTCCCTTTGGATAACCCCTCCCCCCTTTGCCGTGTTTCGAAAAAAATCCTCAAACAATGGCTAATTAACACTGCAGGCCAAGGCCTTCTGAAAACTTTCATTCCCCCCTGTATAATTCCTTGGCGGGACCTTTAACAATTTCCCTTTAAAAAATTTAAAGTTGTCCGTGGAACTGAAAAACCAAAAAACTTTTAAAAGATATTTCAAAAAAAAACAAGAACTCTTCTCTAAAAATAACTTGAAGTTACCCCGAATTTTGACAATTGTTTTGAAGAAAAATCTACTTTTGTTCGAAGTGTAGGGCTTCCTGAACTCTCAAAACTCTACAACTGGAATGGAAATACGTTTAACGTCCGCCGAAAAAAAAGATCGTTTCCCAGTTAATTTTTTCGGGTGTATAGTACATGAAGTTGAAACTGTTTCTGCCGGGAACTCTCTGATATTCTAATCTCAAAACTTCTGAATTTAAAATTCCCCAGAACTTCCCCTGCTCCCGTCCTTGGGGTTCTCGCCATCCTCAACCCTTTGGGAAAAATTTTCCATATGAACTGCACGCCCTCGCAGTATTTCATCGGTTTCGTTTCCTACATACGACTAGTGCTGGGGGGGTTCCTTTGCCCCGGCCTGAGAAAATTTTAAAAATACCTATGCCCCAACGAATAAATTTACCAGAGTGAAATAAACATTATTCCACCCGGTTTCCCCGGGCCCCTGGAAGAATATCGTGCTCCACCAGCTGATGAAATTTAACGAAGATCTTTACCACCACCTCCCCCAAACTAGGACGGTCTTCAGTAACTTTTTGTATAAAAATTATATTGATCTAAATTTTGGGTTGTGGAAAATAATGGCCAAAAATTTACAAGAAATTTTGGGAAAACCCACGAACAAAATTTTATTAAACCCGCGGATTTTTCCCCCGTGGGACATCTGATGAGTCCTCTGGAAACGAGAAAAGCATTACATACTGGATGTACCATTACAAAAATCCTAATGCCAAGAGCGTAATTTCGTAAAAATGGAGTGTCAGAAAAGGCGATTTTCGTAACGAGTTCCAGGAGAAATTTCGAGAAACCCAAGACTAACAACACTGAGGACTTAGGTCATATTCGCGGACTGTAAATCTGGGGGTGGAAAAAAGAACGTTGAAAGATCTTTTCAACTGAATTAAGCTTTTATCTTTACCGTGATAAGTCCCGGGGTTTCCCAATTCTGGAAAAAACATGCTTTTTTAAATTTGGTGAACATTTTAGGAAATAAATGGAATAGTTACCAAGAGAGATCAATGGGATTTACGAATCGCCTGAAGTTCTTCGATTTTCCCACCGCTTCCGAAATGTTTTCATAACCATTTTCTCTCTGTGTTTTCAAGTTCTTTTTCACTTTCGATACGACTGGCGGTCCCCTATACCAATGCCGAATAAAATTACCAAACTGGCGCCAGCTTTGATTTTATTGTAGGCGTCCTGCCCTGTGGATTTTCCCCCACACCAATATAGGATTCCGTTGGTTAACTCCTCGTATCACGAATCATTTCTGGGAAAATTCTTCAATGGTTTCCCTTCCCCCAGTTTCTTCTCTATGATATGAATGGAGGGAAGGCGGTCTTCCAATTGTCGTATTACTCACAATCAAACCATCCACCCTTGAAAAAAAAAAAGGCAAGTCATTAATGTTTGCTCATCTTCTGACGAAAAAATGTATTAGAAGGTAATCGCATCGATCGTAATGTCATGCAGGCTTTACAAATAACTTTTTGTCTATATATGTAATACATAAAATAGGGGCATGACGTCTAGTTCACAATAACGGTAATAATGTACGTCATATCTATGTTGATATGGGTTAACCAGTGGGTTGAGTTTTCAACTTTTTGAGGATGGTTTTTTTTAGAGTTCGAATTCCTAGGGGTTGAGCTATTCCCTGAATATTTCATGGTGATCGACTTTAAAACTATTCATTTGAAAGGAAAAACGCAAAACACACCATTTTCATTTTATATTGTTATATGAATATGGATATGAATTTTGCATCCCAGCCTGTGGAACCTACCTCAAATTAACAGGACATTTCTCTAAGGGTATCAGTAACAATAAAATTTATTTTTTAAATGGGGTTAATCCCGGGTAAGTACTGAAAGAGAAATTTACAATTTCGTATGCAAAAAGGGGTTGAAACTACCCCGTGAATGATTAAAATTTTTTTATCAATGCTGAGGTTGGGACAACAGTAGAATGAATCTTTTTTCCTTTCATCTTCGACTTTTGGGACTGAATTTTTTTATCGTCCATAGCATCACAATTGCTCAAACTATTTCAGGAATTTTTTCAATACATGAATATCTTGAAAAATATTGCGAGTTGGCGATGGGGGATGATTTTTGTATAAACAATTATCTGTCTCTATGATAATTGTTTGGTTGACGTGAACCCATTGAATTCAGTAGTGTTTTGAAATCAAAACTTTCTCTCAACAAAACTACACAAGGACAATCTCATCAAAATGAGAATATATTCAAAGAAATACAGTTCATGTATAGAACGAGATTCGTGAGCTTATGTTAATGATATTTGAATAACTATATGTATGAAACTGTTTATTCAAGTTTATTCTCGTATTAATTTTTTTTATTCAAGGAGAATTATTTTCATGTTTAATATTTGCTCCCAGGAGCTTCTGGCTCTCCCCCACTACGATAACGTCACACTGTGACCTTGAACGTGTGGCAAGGTCATTGGGTGTGTGGTTTTTTGTGGCCTTGACGTTGAGTTGGTTGGGATAGTTTCCAGATCATTGAAACTTTTCATTCGACAAAGAGTATCACTATGTTTGACCTTGACTGAAGTTTGGTGAGCATACATTTCCTGTATAGGTGGGTGTTCATTTTGAGAGAGAGCTGGGAGTGAACTATGGAGACAAATAACAATGACGAGCCTAGATAGGGAACTCTAACATAACGTGAGGGCATACACAATAGATCTGCAAAGGTCTCGGTGGAGTGGCTCCTAGCCCATAAGTCCCGTATAAATCTAATCTACGAGTGAACTCCGACTATTGAAGAGCGTGTTGGAGGTCAAGTGAGCGATGCCCTTCACCCCATTTCTCCTGTAACCGTACTCATAAAGATGCTTCCCAAATTGGGGAAAAGTGCGGATATTTTTATAAAAAATGCGTGAAGTTGTTGTTGAGCAATCAGAAGTTATATATTATCATTAGAGGGAACAGAGTACGAGAAGTGTCTCCATGTGTATTTTTATCAGTGGAAATAAACTATATATTTTCATAAATTCACTGTCTTTCCAAAAATCAATGAAGAAAATCAATTCATCGATCATTGAAAAGAAAGTGGGAGTTTTTGAACAAAGAGCAATATCGTCGTTTCCAATTAATAAAGCTTTCAACGTAATTTGTTTGACGATTTGTAACACTCAGTTTGATATATCTTTTCTAATGACCGTACGTGATGATAGTTTTATTTAAATCATGATTATCAAAAAGTTTGTCGGACCAGTTCAATGTAGACAGTATCAATTGAAAATGTTTAATGGAAATTCAATAACATGCCCCAAAACCCAAGGGAAAACCCGAACTCTGGTGGGTTCCCCATTGAATATAATATTTTCATATTTAAAAAGGATATAGAAAATTACTTTATTTAAATAAGATATTTCTCGAAAAAAAAAATATAAATTAAAATTTATTTTGGAATATCATTTCTTTTTTGTAATTTTTTAATATATGGAATAATTATAAATTTTTTTATTTTTATGTTTATTTTTTTTTTTCCCCAATATGTGGATGACTACGACGAACAGGGGGTGGAAAAACCATCGACATCAATACAGTCATCAGAACAATTCCTTTTAAATGCTTTGGAAATTCCCATCTACTATATGTCTAAATTTTTTTGTTGATAAAATAAACCCCCTTTTCCCCAAAATTTAATTTTTACCCAAAATTACAAAAAATAAATTTTGTAAATTTTTCAAGGTTCATCATCTTTCCCATATTCGACCGGAAAAAGGGTTTTTTCATATGAAAAAGGGTTAATTGATCTGAAGATATTAAAATAAATTTTTTTAGATATATAAAAAAAAAATCAGTTTTAAAAAAAATTATTGAAAAATTTTTTCAAATGATTTAAAAAAGGGCCCCCAATGTATTAATGTCGAGAATGTATCTTTTTGGTGCATAGACCGGTGTTTTTAAATTTTTTTTTTTTTTTGTTTGGGGAAATTTTTGTTTTAATCTACTGAAGATGTTTGGACATTCGGTTGAGGAAAATCAATGATGATATATCATTTTTTTTCTCAAAAAACTCTTGAAATTCCCATGCATAGGGTGCTTATATTTTTATAAAAGTTAGGTTCAACCTATGGGGGAACTTTCGAATTAAAACACTCGGATCTATTTATGGTCAAAATTTTTTGTCAAATCAATGTTCTTTTTTCGGATGCAGTGGTTTTTGAAAAAAAAATTATAAGGGGTATTTAAAAAGATTTGGTTTTTTATTCTATAAACCAAGTTGTGGGTGATTCAAAAGACCCAATACGATATCCAATTGTTTTTTGAATTAGCCCTCTTATTGTTTTTCCGCGGATGTTTGCCTTTTAAACGATTGTTGTTCCCACCCCTTTCATAGCTAATCCGGGGGAAAAAATAAAATTTGGGGTGTTTTTCCTTCTATTAAATAAACTTCCCAAAATTGGTACTACTTTTGGTGGTTGATGGAATTTATTTCAAATTTTTTTTTGTCCATGGTTTTTTTGGTATGCTCATGAAACACGAAGGGGAATATCCATGGCATTGAAAAAATCAACTTTTCATGTTTGCTTAGTTTTTTATGTCGCCTTCGTATTTTTGGGGTCAATGATTTCAAAAAATTGGATCCCTCACTGAAATTTTTCTTTCCTTTCAGCCAAAACCGTGGAAAGTTTTTTGAAAAATTTTTTTAAAAATTTTGAGGGGGGTTTTTTTTGGGGTTTTTCTTTCCCGTTTTCCTTTGTTGTAGCAAAAACCCAACAGCAATTCCAATATAAAAAATATTTTTCTCCTACCAAAACAACGAATAATTTATGACCCCAAAATGCTGGATTTTTTCGATGAACTGGCATCCTTCGGGGGAGATGGGCATATAAATAATGTTCGTTTTTTTTTATATTATATTATATCAACATCAATAAAGAAAATGATTCCCCTCATTCGTATGACCGAAAAGTTTGCAAACCGTCGAAAAGCCCCAATCAATATCCCCAAAAATGTGATTGATATTTGCGAACCCAATGAAAAATTTTTTTTCGTCTTTCCCACGGTAGTGCATTTACAGAAATATTTTTAAAATATCATTATTAGTGAAACCAAAACAATGCATTTCAACAAAGGAATTTTGTAGACTTTTCAAGATGACAAAATAGGTGGTGGATTGAATGGCCCCTACTATCATCAGTTTGAGGGCTCAAAATCAGTCCATCAAATGGGGCAAGACAAATGGAATGATATTTACACACATCCACAAGGATCGCGTTTTGCGTTTTTCATTGAATCTAACAAAATATGAATACGCAAAATATTGGCACCAATAAAAGGGTTAGTTTCTTCACATTCAGTAATAAGGCAGACTTTGTCAACCCTCTAAGGCCAAACCTAATTCAATGTTTATGTTTGATGATGTGATTTGCGAAAAACTGGATTTTATCTGGTCATATTTTTCTATGGGACGCCACAAAGATGCCGATGTTTCAATCTTGCACATACCTATTCACGGGTTCCCAAACAGCTAGTGCGTGACAATGCCAACTTCATTGTCATATTCAAGCAAGACGAGATTAATTTACATCATATTTCCCGATCACGTCTCTCCCGAAGTAACATTCAAAGAATTCCAAATAATGTGGTTGAAATGTTGGGATGATCAGTATGGATTCCCTGTCATCGATTTATATCGAAAAGTATGTGATGGATGATATCGACAAAGTATTCGACAGTTTCATATCTTTGATATCACAATTCGAAAAGGCTTAATCATTCATTGAACTTCGTCAAGGTCACTACAACAAACACGTCGTCGTCAAAATAATGAACCTTTGAGAGATGAATGTGTGAAGCCAAAATGGATTTGAAACGTAACTAGTACAGCAACCAAGCTGTTCGACAAAAATTATTTCACATGAAATGGAGAAATGTGGAAGAAAAGATGCCTTTTCAAATTTTTTAAGATACTATAACAAAACCACTTAATGCTTTTTCTACTGTTACTATTGCGGAACCATCTACAACAATTCAAACCAACTTGAACAAATAAATGAAACCCCAGTGATCCATCATTTTTAGGTATTGATAATGAAAACATCAATGATGTGGATAATGAGAAAATGGCTACCCTATTCAAAACACCCACATTTGCAAAAGCTTACAAATGGTTTATAGTATAAATGATACGAATTATGGTATGAGGGTGGATTCTCGCAAATACTAAAAATGGGAAATCTAGTAGTACATTTTGATGATGGAAATATTTCCCTTTTGGGATGGTACAATGCAATAACATCAGAACTCCAGCACTTCGGATTTATATATATTTCTCAAGCAACCGCCAGGAGTCGGTGATGAAAAAATCCGAAACACATATCAAATTTTTTTATTTTATGAAAGGATTGTACAAGAAGAATCAAGTGAAAAATGGAAAAAGATATAAAGAATCAAAGAAATATAAGGAAGTTATGAAGCCACTATTGAAATCACAAAATGTTTCCAACACACTTTTGAATCAAAGTGGCAATGAAACAAAAAACCGAAGAACTATGTTTACTGAAATAAATCTAAAAAGTAAGTGGATTTTAGAATTGTTAGTTGTTTCGGAAGCATCCAGCCACACAGGACATGAAAATGAGATTATATCAATGATATCTACGTGAAGAAGGTATGATATATTGATACGACTACATTGAACAATCAATCATTACAATACCATCATAGAAGAAGAAGTGTGTGCAACATTATCAGAAAAGAAGAATGGCTAATAATGTCAAACCACATATTGTGTACGAAATGAACAAACCGGCTCGTCGTAACTTCCAGAGAAGGTTAATTGTCGTCAAATGTCTAGGAGATTTGTGGAAAATAGATCTGGCATAATTTCAACCTTATTCCAAATATTTGTGGACAAAACCAGTCAAGATAAAACCGGGGAGGAAATAATTAATGCCATGGAGATGATATTGAGAGATGCCAAGTATTCTCCGAAACATATACAAAGCGATCAAGGGAAGGAATTCTACAATGCAGATTACTCATCATTGATGGGACATAAATTTGTTTAACATTATTCGACTTATAGTACTACAGAGGCATATATGAGAAACAATCAAAACTTGGATATATAAAGAGTTTTCACTAAATGGGAATCACAAATGGTTGAAAATCCTTCCAGTCATTATTACAAATTCTCACACACATTACTTGTAGTATGGAAAAGTCGAGTGCTAATGTGAAAATTATGTGCTTCATTCCCCACTCCAGGAGACAGTGTGCTTTACTCGTGCTTCATGCCCGATTCTTGTGATTTCAAAGTGACCTTGCTCCTATCGAATGTTTGTGGTTGACTCAGAAAAATAAATGTCACCAGTGGAGATATGTGACCATGCATTTCTATTGAAAGTTTGCAGCTAACTAATGAAAACAAGGTCACATGACTTGTTTATATAGTTTCATCATTCCCACTTGAAATTTGTGAGTTGAATGATTAATATAAACAAAATTAAGAGTGTGACTTTTTAATGAAAATATGAATAAAATTCACTACATATTAACACGGAATTTCGATTATAAACATGCGACAAAGTTTATTGGGAATATGTTGCAATTGATCGAATGAGTTCCCGAGAAAAATACATGAATCTGCGACTCAACCATCGCAGGGGTTTAGAATGTACAACGCCATTAAATAAATACCCTTTTCTGTCCATTTCATCAAGAATCAAAAATTTTTTTCCATTATTATTACAGCTAGTCTTTGTGGTCTTATCAAAATGCAGTCTCACACACTCGACAAGGGTCTCGCCCCATTTCACCGAAACCGCACGTAGTATGTATATCTAAATGCCTGTATACAGCATCTGCGTGACGAAGTCTGATGGTGAATAAATTAAAGCGTATTACACACAGTTTTTCGACGCCATCCTCAACTGTTTATAATGCCACGAATGTTATTGTATTTGATTGTTTCATGTTGAGGACCTGGAATCGTCTTGCCAACTCTCATATGTCGTCATCGACAGCTCGAACTTGATCACCCTCCAGAACTTCACCATTCTCGACTGCAAATGCTTCTTGCTGCCCTTTATCCCCAACTTTTTCTACTACTTCATATGATTGCTCTGCAACCGCGCCATTTCCCCAGTCCCATCACTGATATCCACTTCAGCTAGATCAAAGTTGTTGACATCAATAGATGCCAAAATGTCGAACATTAGTACTTTACTCTCCATGACGGATGCTCTTCAAATAAGATGAATCCTTTCACGAATCTGTGTTAGCAATGTCCACAAATCCAGCAGAGCCGCTTATACAATGATGTACTCGATGTAATATAATATACTAACGTTGCTAAAAAATTACATATCTCCACTGATCCCCAGAATCCCCAAGAAAATTACAACCGTTCAATTATGTTTCTAGTCGTGGAATTTGAATGCTGCCTGAACATTATTTCCACATAACTACTCAAATGAAATGCATTCAGTACATCTTATGAGTTGAAAATTTTCGCAAGTAAGGTATGGAACCCTCAAGTTTATTTTTCGACTTTGCAGGACCCACGCATATTTGCTATTTTGTATAGGGAACACATTAATATTTGATTCACACTTCTCAATCCTAGATACTAGCAAACAAAATTAATAATTTGTGCAAAAAATGTCAAAATATTGCCAGCAAAAAATTACAAATTTCGAATTTTTGTTTCCCCATTAGAGTATACATAATAATTTGACTGTTTTTTCATATTCTCAGGGTTCTGTTCTGGTCAAATCACATTATGTAGCTATAACAGCTATTACAGAAAAAAATTCTCAAATATATTTTCCCATAAGAAACGAATGGTTTTTTATTCTACACATTGGAAATTTCTGAATAATCTAGTCTGATGATTCCATTCTATGGATATTATTAAAATGATATAATAATCATAAGTGAGATGTAGTCGCATTATTTCTATGACTGAGATGGGTTGGGCAATTATTTTACGATATCATACAATAAGAAATCAGTCTACCACCGTTCGTTCAATACCGCATTTTTCACTGACCTGGGTGCGCGATATTCCATGATTATGTTTTTTATCATTATCATGACCTTCAATGAGCTCTACTGCCCCCAAAACACTACATTACTCAGTGAAATACTCTAGATATCATATCTCTGTAAGTCTAAGAGATTCAAAGATCTTTTGGGTGTATATGTGAAATCTATATCTGAGCACGATTTTATCGTGAAAAAGGTCATATATTCAATGTTAACATATTCACAATCTATTGAGGACAACAGAGTGTAGATTGTATGTTTTCGATATGGTGAATAATGCTTTGAAATACTCTACTCTCGAGCTGGAATCTCTATCAATATCTATGGATTCCAAAGATCGGAATGTCAGGCAATTTGAATACGTGTTGCACAGAACATTTTTTGTATTTGCTTTCCAAATGAACAGAACTGATAAGTCAATAGTGGTAGTAACTAAGAAGATATATGCATGATCCATTGAATAAATTGTGGATACAGAGTATTTTCCGAAAATTATGAAGCACTAATTGAAGCACGATACAAAAAAGAATATAAAATTAAACGCTGAATTATAATCACTTATTTTCTATCCCAAATAGCAGAGGAGATATTGAATAACATAATATATTTTTGTGAATAGACATTGAAGGTATCTCGTGAATTTTGATCGGAAAAAATCGATGCTACAATACATGTTTCCTTAATAATGCATTAGATAAAAAGGCCACCGCATTCATATTCAGTGATCTTTCAAAAGCATTTGACTGTCCGTACTACAATATTGAAAAGTGTTACAAAAAAGTCTACCTACATACATGTTCAACTCGCTAAAAAAATAGTTTGCACTGATCGATATTACTCTGAACTGAAAATACTATATTCTTTTTGTGGAACTGTTTTAGAAATGAATATTGTGTAATAGGGTACAGATCCCCCATCACTACAGATGAATGTCATCGAGGACGTTCCACCTACTCGACTTTGGGATGCATGAATTATATACTGAAAGAGAGAAGGAATGTTTGCATTCTTTCCCAAATCTCAATGCCAAGCTCGAATCCACATGGAATGAACGGTCCTCTCCCCCACGTACAAGGTCATCTCAAAAACAAGCAAGTTACACACACATTAAAATCAATATGCTCGATCTTGCGCCTGATCACACTCCTTGCGACTCGATCTTGGAATGTGGGTTTCACTCCATACTGAAACGTTGGGGTGGCAGATGAAGGACAGGCACATGAAAAACAATCAATTGGTTCCCTTGCAATCACACTTCCCATGACACATCGGTCATCTTATACCCTCTACCACACCCCAAGGACACTTCAAGGTGAATGTTATGTAATTATTCAATGACTACAATAAACAATTCGTATATAAATATTCCTCTCTTTTTATGTTAACTCTTCCAATAAAAAATGGAAATATAATTGAATGGAAATATAATTGAAAGAAACAGTTCCACCTCCGGAACTTCTTTTTAACCATTTGGGGCACTGTTACAAAACCATCTAATCTGACTCCAATAGAAATCGTTATTACAGAAAACTGATTGTGTTTTGTGCGATCGAGTTTGCACATTCCGGAATTGGGTTCATTTACCTATGCACGTGAGGTATCAACTCCCGAAACAATGTTCCTTAAATAAACGTATCCATTTTTTTTTAAATATCTTTATAGTCCAATAATGACAGCCAACCTCTACTTCTACTCTTCAGTTACGATCGAATTGATGAATAACCCTTCAGTATTCTTATATTGGATAATAAAACATTTGTCTCATGATTCCATCAACTTCACTACGTTCATATCACGATCTCATTAATAACATACCTGCATTCTTTTTTCCTCAAAACATCCGCTATATCTTCCTTTTCCTGCATGGACAAATCAGGTGCCAATTTCAGCAACAGATGTGGTTTTTCGAGCAGTGGTAAATCGTTCCTGGTTTCAACTAGTGCTCTCAAAAGTTTCCTCAAGTTGTCTTTATCCTGCATTTTCCTCAAACCTGGAGTATTGGGACTACTGATATTGATGACAAGGTAATCTGCCACGGAACCAAACTTTTTTATACCCTGTACATAGTCGTCAACTGGATCCTTAGAAGTTTTATTCTTCCCCAGATTGATTCCGACTAAAACAGATTGCTTCTTGTCCGCCCTCAGTTTCTGGATCCTTTCCAATACCTTGTCATGTCCTTCGCTATTAAAACCATACCTATTGATAACTGCACCATCTTCCACCAATCTGAACACTCTAGGTTTCTCGTTTCCAGGTTGAGGTTCCGGAGTCACAGAACCAATTTCGACAAAGCCGAAACCGATATCGCTGAGGCCCAGTATAGCTTCAGCGTCTTTATCGAAACCAGCTGCTATTCCGACTGGATTGGGGAACTCTCTGCCAAAAATATGAACCTTGAGTGAATCGCTATCACCATATTTACTTTTGGGTATCACTCTGTATTTGCTGGCTAAAACAGCTAATCGGTGAGCTTTTTCGGGGTCGATTTTATGCACAACAGGCATTACAAAGTTTTTATAAAAACTTTGTTCGCTATTGCACAAACTAAGGGCTGCAAAAGTACCACAGCCTCCTGCTGTGAGGGCCACAAATGTCTTTAGGTTGATTCCCATAATGATCTGAAATCAAAAAAGCCGGAAATAGTATCTTGAATCGTAATTTCAACAACGAAAAAAGACGCATATGTGACAAACGTCAACAATTTTCAACAATATAAAAACAATACAACATACAAACTGAACCAAATAAACACATCCCCATAAAGAGCCAAGGCCAAGCAATTGAGAAAAGAATTCCCATTCTGAGTTATTTTCAAGCATATTCTCAAGCGCCAATACCAGCAGTATCATTAGATTTGGGGTTTTCAACTATGTGATACAAACCATTTCGCATCGCATCGATATAAATTATTTTTTATTTATAAATGAGTTCGCAAAACTAATAAATTATCAGCTAGTTTTTTTCATGAAAAGGCTTTCACGAGATTTATTGTTTGGAAAAAAACCACAACGTATTCTTGGACAACGTAATATGGACAGATGGGAAAAACAATGTTTTTGGTATTCTGGAAATCCACCTTTGGTATTCGAAGTTGAACTCGGAATATATGTGTGTTATTTCGTAATGAATCAAGAGGTGAGCTTTTTCATGTACTATGGAAATTTGAATGGTAACAAATATTCGAAAATGTTTTGAAATATGGTTGGCCTGTGGCTAGAACTGGATACTCATGATATCACACTGAATTGAAGTGTTCGGTTATCGTTGGCGGGAAACTCGAAGAACGGGTATGAAAACAGCCACAGTTTTCTCATCCACGGTTTTCGATCTGGCAACACTGAGGAGTCCTTTCGTACGCACGCGCGTGATTAGAAAGAACCGTTTTGTGTTCCCGATCAGTTCACTAATCTCGTCAGCATCTTATTCTCATACTGGGAAGGTATTATCATTATCGGAGGAAACAAATGATCGCGAATTAGAAAAATGGTAATCAGTGTGGCATATTTGTGATATATCGTGAGAATTAGGTCTCCAAATTAAGCGATAATTCGTATTTTGGGTGGGTAGATGTGTTCATCTTGAAATCGTTCGAAGGGAGGTGTTTTGGAAGAAAATTTAGGAATTGACCCGCAAAAAACATTGTCGGGCCGTCAGAGAGGGTTCAGAAATTTTTGAAAATTCAAATATTCACTGAAACTTTATAAGGTGATGGCACGCATGATGAAGGCGTACAAAATGATCGTATACATAATAACTTCATTTCCACACCCGCAAAAGTCATTGTCGGGCCGTCAGAGAGGGTACAAATTTTTTTTTTAATTCAAATATTCACTGAAAAATTTATAAGGCGATGGCACGCATAGTGAATGAGTACAGAACAATCTTATAAATATTAACTTCATTGCTTCATCCCCAAAAGTGATTGTCGAGCCGTCAGAAGGCGTACAGAATGTTTTTCAAATTCCAATTTTGTACAGAGAATTCATTAAGCGATGGCACTCGAAATGAATAGGTAGAAAACAATCATTTGCATCCATGCCAGAAATGATCGCTCTAAGTTTTAAGGTTGGTTTATGGATCATTGGGAGTCCATCAAATTTGTTGCAGGTAACATTGTACAGCCTATATTTTGCTCCTTCTTCTATCGAAATTAAATTATTTTTTCAAACTCTAAAATTAATTTGTTGGCTTTCTGTTGTGTCGAATTGGAAAGACCTCTATTGAGTGGACGTTAATAAGTCATATCAAATTTGAATTTTTCAAAAAATTCTGTACCCTCTCTGAGGGCCCTACAATGAATTTTGCGGAAGTGGAAATGAAGTTAATACGTATAAAATCATTTTGTACCCATTCGTTATGCGTGCCATCGCTTTATAAAGTTTCAGTGAATAATTGAATTATTCAAAAATTCCTGTACCTCCTCTGACGGCCCGACAATAACTTTTGCGGGTGTGGACATAAAGTTCATATGTATAAGATCATTTGGTACCCATTCATTATGCGTGCCATCACCTTATAAAGTTTCAGTGAATATTTGGATTTTTCAAAAAATTCTGTAACCCCTCTGACTGCCCGACAATGACTTTTGCGGGTCAATTCCTAAATTTTCTTTCACACCCCTCCCTTCGAACGATTTTAAGATAAACACATCCACCCACCCAAAATATGGATTATCGCATAATTTGGAAACATAATTCTCACTTGATATATCACATATATGCCACTCTGATTACCATTTTTCTAATGCGCGATCATTTGGTTCCTCCGATAATGATAATACCTTCCAGTTTGAGAATGAGATGCTGAAGAGATTAGCGAACTGATCGGGAACACAAAACGGTTTTTTTCTATTCACACGCGTGCATATGAAAGGACCACGCAGTGTTGCCAGATCGAAAACCGTGGATGAGAAGACCATTCTTGTGACCTGCAAGATCTCTAGAACTCACTTCACCAAACTGTTATATTATGAGTCAGACAAACAATTTGGCTCATCAACTGGCAACATAGACAATTTCAGAATTGGAATTATGATCCCATTGCACATTCAGGGTAGAAGTCTTTCAACGTGATTCTGGTTCGTTGATTATGTTATATTATTGTTATGTGCAATTGAATACTATTTTTCCATTGAATTGATACAATCGTTTCCATGACATATTTGAAAGAAAAGGAATTCATTGGTAAGATAATGAATTTCTTGATTTTAATCGAATAACGCGATACGGGATGGAGTGAAGTATGCTAGAGTATCCACCCAGATTGATTTTTCAAATTGTTTTGAAAAATATGTTGGCAGTATGCGAGATACGACTTTGTAGAACACCTGAGATATCGGGATCGTAGTCAACTGTCGACAGATTAATATTATTATTTATAATTTTGAAGCTAACAATGTTCACATTTACACACATATCATTGAAAAAACATGTAGGTACTCTTCGGAAAATGAATGGGCTTTTTGACAATAATGCGTCAGCAATTAGTCTTAACTTACAGTTAACAACTTTAGTCAGTTCGTTCATTTGAATAATCTGTAGGGTACAGTTTTCTCGTAAACCACTTGTTTAACCAACAGTTTATAAAATATTCCATTTTCTTTATATTTTCTGAAAGTTCACTTATAGGAATTATTTTGATTCATAATTGATATATAACCATAGAAGGTGATGTAAACAATAATTCACCTTATTATGATATCAGTTACAAATAACTTTGGATTGTTATGATAACCTCATACATGTTTATAGCGTACAATATATCACGTTCTGTTCATTGGTCGGAGTTAAACAGGGTATTGGTGAATAAGTGCGAAAAACTTCAGGAGGTGATTCTGCATGAAAAAATAATGACAGTTTGCTATATAACTTTTGTCCGCAAATGCTTCGTTTTCCGAGATACGGGGTGTTAAAGTTTCTCTTAAAAACTGATTATTCATTTATTGTTCTGAAACCAGTCGAGATATGCAAATAAAATTGGGTGAGTTTCAAGAGATAGTTATTGCGCATTTTTTTACATGCAATTAAGAATTTTATGTTCACCAATTGGCGCGCTTACGGGTAATGATCCCAATTTTTTAAAGAAAAAAATGGTACGCCACTGAGATATTCCAAATAGATTTTTGAATTCCTCGTTCAATTTGTGACAAAAAATCTCTCCTGCCTTTTTTTCGTATGGGGCGCCGTTTTATGCAAAAAAATTAAACATCTTAACGCGTATTTATCATTACTTTAATACATTATCTAATATTTAATGTTTACTGACGAGGCTAATTTTGGACGAGAGCGTATACGAAGTTTCCATAACAATCACCTCTGGGCTGAGGAAAATCCACATGGAATCTTTGAAGCTCATTTTCAGCATCAGTTTTCAGTAAATGTATGGCTTGGGATACTTGATGATCATTTAATCGGTCCATATTTCCTCCCACAACGCCTAACAGGCGACTCTCTACAGCTGAGACAACACTTCTGGTTCATGCATGATGGTGCACGAGTCCATTTTAACATTATTGTACGTTATCACTTAGGTACAGTATACCCAAATCGTTGAATAGGTAGGGGAGGTACGGATCTCCGGATTAAAATCCTCTAGATTTTTGCATTTGGGGTTTTCTTACGTCATTAGTTTATTCCACTCCCGTCGAGAATGTTGAAGACCTGAGTAATCCAATTATAGCCGGCTGTGAGACCATAAGAAATACACCAGGAATATTTGCGCGAATACGACAATCAATGAGGCGACGAGTTGAAGGCAAGAAAGATTTTTTGTCACAAGGAATTCAAAAATGATTTTGAATTTGAAATATCTCAGTGGCGTATCATTTTTTTCTTCAAAGCTTCCAGCATTTGACTTTACTTTCAACATTGCAACTTTCACCATATAGCATTTAACTTTCTTCAATTTAAATTTGTACATTCAATGTTCAAATTCGAACATTCATCTTTCAACTATCTACATTCAACTTGTAGGATAGAACAATCAACTTCGAACTTTAAATTTTCGATCAGAATTTTCTAATAAAAACAATTGTTAATTGAAAAATCCGTGGAACCGCACAATTATAATTTGATCCAGTCATGCATGTGTTCACTCCTGGGGTATTGAAACTGTCCACCAAATCTGACAAATTCACTACTCATTTATTACTTATTACATAATTTAGTCGCAGGTATTTCACTTCTAATCCCAAGAACATTCTGTTCATATTTTCAAAAAAATCAACAAATGACTATTACCCAAGAAAGTATTGGTTGTAGTATTATCATTCACTGTATTACTGTCAAAAGTTAGGAGAACACAGGCAACGTTTGTAAAAATAAACATATAATAATCACCTACGAGTCTCCAACAATGAGTAAAATTTTGTGAATTCATTCCCCAGTTTTTTTCCCAATCCTCCGAACTAATAAAATGAGAAACCTCTGTAATTATTCATAATTAGCACTGGTGAAACACACTCTACCAGACTATCATCCATAATTTAAAGCATTATCATCAGGTATCATCGATAATTGTAGCTTTATACTTCCTTGAGAAAAATATATAAAATTTCCAGTTCATTTTTTCAGAGGCCTAAGCAACATATAGTTATAGGTTCCATGTCCATTTTCATGGGAATATATTATTGACTCAAAAAGTTCCTAGTAATTGACTAAATAGAAACATAGTTCCGATAATTATTCGAAATTATCTCTATGTTAGATACTGTGGGGGCAAAGAAGCTAAATAATTACCTTAGAAAAATAATTGTCAAAAATCACTAATTCGATCAAAGGAAGTAAGAGGTCTATAAAAACCGTATATTTGACTTTACAGAGTGGATGGTCCCACTTTTCAGTTGTTTATTTTACACTGAGATTTCAATTGCTTAATGTATGCTCTGATATTCCAGGAGTTTATCAAATGTTATAGGAAGTAAGAGGTCTATAAAAACCGTATATTCGACTTTACAGAGTGGACGGTCCCACTTTTCAGATGTTTAATTTACACTGAGATTTCAATTGATTGTACTGAGATTTCAATTGATTGATTTATCAAATGTGTACAGTTTCTGTAATAAGTATACCATGCAAGAGGTGGAAAACCACAACTCCCAAATACCTAAAGGCAGGACTAAACGAGGTACTCTGACATACATGAGGGGGTACACAATAGATCTGAAAACGCGAGGAGGCTTCTATAAGCTCCGAACAACAAATCTAATATGATAGGGGGAATTGAGGTCATTCGCATAGGAATTTAGCGATGGCGAATTTTATATCATATAAGCGTCCTATTCACTGATATTTGAAAAAACAGTTGATTTATATAAAATAAAACTAATTAAAAAAATTAGGTCATTCTGTGAGTGCAAAATCTTGCTGCAACCTTTTAAATCTGCTTTGAGTAGCAGATTTAAAATAAATTAAAGAATTATTTTTCCTTTTTAGTGCAATTGTATAAAAGCTTGTCGTATATTTCTATTCAATTATTTTTAGTAATACATGAAATATGTCATCTTATTGAATTCTGATAAAAATTAATAATCTCCAACCCCAAAAAAAAACACAAATTTTGAATGGAATCGGGCTATAATCACAAAAATAGTCACTATTTTGGAGCCGCCATCTTGAATTCGTGTATTTTCGACCCCAAAAACCACCACATATCAATTTTTATTGGAATCGGGCTATAACGAAACTCGTCGCCATATTGGAACCGCCATCTTTAATTTATGACAAAAAATTCGAGAACTCTACCCCCGAAAATCCCCACATAACAATTTTGAATAGAATCGAACAATAATCACAAAACTCGTCCGTCATTTTTCTCAAGCAAAATTCCCTAAGGCATTGTCACCAGAAATATAAACACCTGCCAAATTTCACGTGAATCGGACAACTAGACGTGGGTCAGAATTTACTAGCAAGATTTGAACTAACATACAAATGTGAAGTTAAATAAAAGCTTGTAAAAATTGCGATATCAAGACATTTTGGAAAATTGCGTTTTGGATTAACTGCCGATACATGAAAATCCATATTAAAGCAAACAAAAGACACTCACCTCACTGAATAATTCACTAAATTGTAATTACAAAACTACCACGACACGTCTTTCGCTATAGAGAGCTTCTTCACATTAACTCAACAATCACAATGTTTCATGTTGAATAAGCAGCAGGCAGGTAGAAGCAGGTATAAAAGTAATTAGGGATTTCAATGACATGCCAGACATTTCCAGTACCTGTTTAATCTCCAGTAAAACAAATTCAATAATGGAGAATCATTCCGATTTAGCTGATCATTAGGCACATATTTTGATGGAAATCATTTACATTGATTTCCAAACTTTCTAGAAGGTCAAGATATAATTTTTTTTTCTATATGTAATAATCCATACTATTAGTCTTCTAGAACTTTGTAATTTTTGAAAGACTAGTATTCGTCAGGTTTGAATTTTAATTGCAATTTCAATTATAATTAATTCTCAAATGTTTCTACTGAAAAAGGGATTTTGATTAATATATGCGGATAATATATGTTGGAATGGATGTGTTGAGGTATTGTATACTGTGATGACTGTATATGAAAAATGTTTATTACTGATTATTGTTATAGTACGGTCTAAAACGTTGATAGAATTATATTATGAATTCGAAAATTTTTGTCTTTAAGTTCCCACAAATAATACTAAATGCCGTTCACATAACTGTACCAGTATAAGAAATTTTCAATTGGGATTGTTTATTGTGAATATATGTTTCCAAGTCGTCCATGAATATTTCAGCTAATACAGGACTCGAAATATTGCCCATTATTGGTCCTTTATTAGAAGAATATGAATTATTGTTGAATTCAAAAATAAGTTTTAGATGAACAAACTGTAGAAAATAAATCTTATAATTTGTTTTCAAAATCGGATTGACATTGTTTCTAACCAACGGATTATCTACCAAAAATGACAGTTTCTTCTGCTGGAATACTCGGGGCATCAAAAAGATACATTTTGAGTTGCCTGGAATTCATGTTTTCTTGATTTTATGAATTAGTACGTTAACCGTTATTCAAGCTAAATTTTGTGATGAAATTACAATGTCTTGTGATCAAGTCTATTCGTTTTCTAGAGAGTTTCACTGACAGTGATGTAATGAAATAATGAAATATATGAAGACGATGGGGTATTATTGTTTTTGGAATTGAATATATATGAATTCAAGAAATCTAAAGCCTTCTGTATGTCTCTATTAATTGCAATCAACGTTTGTTCTTTGTACTTTGTCTCCACGTGTTAAAATGATGCCAGTTGCAATATATTTTGCAAATGTTGTTCCTTTATTGTGCTTAATGGGAGAAACTGAAAGTTATAATTTCAATATACTTGTTAAATATGTTAGTTGATACTATCGAGAGTACCTTTTGACGTTTTTTCTGCCTATATTATAAGAATTTCTTATTTTTGTTCGTTGAGTTCTGATTTATGGTTATAGTAGAATCTTTTGAACAGGTTATTGAATTTGATTCATTATAGAAAAATCATAAAAAATTCAGAACAATTTTCAACATTCTAAAAAAGTTTCGGAATATAAGTTTCAATAGATTTGTTGATCTATTCAAAGCAAATTTCACGTCACACGAAACAAGATTGATTGTGGAAGGTTTCAATTATAACCTAAAAACAGAAATCAATGAACAAAATTTAGAAACTCTAAGAATTGAAGCAGAAACAGCGTTAAAACCTACTGCCGATTTATGTAATAACAAACATTTTTTGGCTAATATATTGAAATCAGTACTTCAAAAACTCACATTAGGCAACAGAAAACAAAAAACTAAAGAAAACGTCTTGCGATAATGACATCATTTTTAAATGTGAAGACAACGGAAAAACGGCATTGCAATTAATCACAGAAAACTTCAGAATTTTACAAAATAAACAAACACTGTATTCTGGATGAAAAAGAAAAGTAAGATTTTCTTACACACAGGTGTGACAGCAGCAACGGTTCTCCAACGAAGTTTTTTTATAGTAATTTATACAATTTGTTGGTTTTCGAACTGAAGATGGCTATTTTTGGGAATGTTTTGATGAATAATCTATTTTGGCACCTCCTTGACACGTTCAATGACATGAATTGAGTTACTCCAATAACTCAACCCCTAACTAAAGAGTTGAAACAGTAATGGGATAAACAGATTCCAGGTAATTTTCTCATGCTAGAATATTGATTGGAATTCTGACAAAAATTGATAATCTCCGATCCCAAAAAAACACCAATTTTGAATGGAATCGGGCTATAATCACAGAACTCGTCGCTATTTTGGAGCCGCCATCTTGAATTCGAGTATTTTTGACCCCAAAAACTACCACATACCAATTTTTATTGGAATCGTGTTATAACCACACTCGTCGCCATATTGGAGTCGCCAACTTCAATTTATGACAAAAAATTCGTGATCTCTACCCCCGAAAACCCCCACATACCAATTTCGAATAGAATCCAACCATAATCACAAAACTCGTCCGCCCTTTTTTCTCAAACAAAATTCTCTACTAAACATACAAATGTGAAGTTGAATGAAAGCTTCTAAAAATCGCGATATCGAGACATTTTGCCCATTGAAGGTGCACGAGTCCATTTTAACATTATTGTACGTTATCACTTAGGTACAGTATACCCAAATCGTTGAATAGGCAGGGGAGGTACGGATCTCCAGATTAAAATCCTCTAGATTTTTGCATTTGGGGTTTTCTTACGTCATTAGTTTATTCCACTCCCGTCGAAAATGTTGAAGACCTGAGGAATCGAATTATAGCCGGCTGTGAGACAATAAGAAATACACCAGGAATATTTGCGCGAATACGACAATCAATGAGGCGACGAGTTGAAGGCAAGAAAGATTTTTTGTCACAAGGAATTCAAAAATGATTTTGAATTTGAAATATCTCAGTGGCGTATCATTTTTTTCTTCAAAGCTTCCAGCATTTGACTTTTTACTTTCAACATTGCAACTTTCACCAATAGATTTAACTTTCTTCAATTTAAATTTGTACATTCAATGTTCAAATTCGAACATTCATCTTTCAACTATCTACATTCAACTTGTAGGATAGAACAATCAACTTCGAACTTTAAATTTTCGATCAGAATTTTCTAATAAAAACAATTGTTAATTGAAAAATCCGTTGAACCGCACAATTATAATTTGATCCAGTCATGCATGTGTTCACTCCTGGGGTATTGAAACTGTCCACCAAATCTGCAAATTCACTACTCATTTATTACTTATTACATAATTTAGTCGCAGGTATTTCACTTCTAATCCCAAGAACATTCTGTTCATATTTTCAAAAAAAATCAACAAATGACTATTACCCAATGAAAGTATTGGTTGTAGTATTATCATTCACTGTTTTACTGTCAAAAGTTAGGAGAACACAGGCAACGTTTGTAAAAATAAACATAATAATCACCTACGAGTCTCCAACAATGAATAAAAATCTTTGTGAATTCATTCCCCAGTTTTTTTCCCAATCCTCCGAACTAATAAAATGAGAAACCTCTGTAATTATTCATAATTAGCACTGGTGAAACACACTCTACCAGACTATCATCCATAATTTAAAGCATTATCATTAGGTATCATCGATAATTGTAGCTTTATACTTCCTTGAGAAAAATTATATAAAATTTCCAGTTCATTTTTTCAGAGGCCTAAGCAACATATAGTTATAGGTTCCAGTCCATTTTCATGGGAATATATTATTGACTCAAAAAGTTCCTAGTAATTGACTAATAGAAACATAGTTCCGTATAATTATTCGAAATTATCTCTATGTTAGATACTGTGGGGCAAGAAGCTAAATAATTACCTTAGAAAAATAATTGTCAAAAAATCACTCAATTCGATCAAAGGAAGTGAGAGGTCTATAAAAACTGTATATTTGACTTAACAGAGTGGACGGTCCCACTTTTCAGCTGTTTAATTTACACTGAGATTTCATTGCTTAATGTATGCTCTGATACTCCAGGAGTTTATCAAATGTTATATAAAGTGGGAGCTCTATAAAAACCGTATATTCGACTCAGCAGAGTGGACGGTCCCACTTTTCAGATGTTTATTCAACACTGAGATTTCAATTGATTGTACTGAGATTTCAATTGATTGATTTATCAAATGTGTACAGTTTCTGTAATAAGTAATACCATGCAAGATGGTGGAAAACCACAACCTCCCAAATACCTAAAGGCAGGACTAAACGAGGTACTCTGACATACATGAGGGGGTACACAATAGATCTGAAAACGCGAGGAGGCTTCTATAAGCTCCGAACAACAAATCTAATATGATAGGGGGAATTGAGGTCATTCGCATAGGAATTTAGCGATGGCGAATTTTATATCATATAGCGTCCTATTCACTGATATTTGAAAAAACAGTTGATTTATATAAAATAAAACTTATTAAAAAAATTAGGTCATTCTGTGAGTGCAAAATCTTGCTGCAACCTTTTAAATCTGCTTTTTCTCAAGCAAAATTCCCTAAGGCATTGTCACCAGAAATATAAACACCTGCCAAATTTCACGTGAATCGGACAACTAGACGTGGGTCAGAATTTACTAGCAAGATTTGAACTAAACATACAAATGTGAAGTTAAATAAAAGCTTGTAAAAATTGCGATATTAAGACATTTTGGAAAATTGCGTTTTGGATTAACTGCCGATACATGAGAATCCATATTAAAGCAAACAAAAGACACTCACATCACTGAATAATTCACTAAATTGTAATTACAAAACTACCACGACACGTCTTTCACTATAGAGAGCTTCTTCACATTAACTCAACAATCACAATGTTTCATGTTGAATAAGCAGCAGGCAGGTAGAAGCAGGTATAAAAGTAATTAGGGATTTCAATGACATTCCAATAGGTCATTAAATAGAATGGGGATTATTTCCAGTACCTGTTTAATCTCCAGTAAAACAAATTTAATAATGGAGAATCATTCCGATTGAGCTGATCATTAGGCACATATTTTGATGGAAATCATTTACATTGATTTCCAAACTTTCTAGAAGGTCAAGATATAATTTTTTTTTCTATATGTAATAATCGAAACTATTAGTCTTCTAGAACTTTGTAGTTTTTTGAAAAACTAGTATTCGTCAGGTTTGAATTTTAATTGCAATTTCAATTATAATTAATTCTCAAATGTTTCTACTGAAAAAGGGATTTTGATTAATATATGCGGATAATATATGTTGGAATGGATGTGTTGAGGTATTGTATACTGTGATGACTGTATATGAAAAATGTTTATTACTGATTATTGTTATAGTACGGTCTAAAACGTTGATAGAATTATATTTATGAATTCGAAGAATTTTTGTCTTTAAGTTCCCACAAATAATACTGAAATGCCGTTCACATAACTGTACCAGTATAAGAAATTTTCAATTGATTGTTATTGTGAATATACGTTTCCAAGTCGTCCATGAATATTTCAGCTAATACAGGACTCAAAAATTGCCCATTATTAGTCCTTTATTAGAAGAATATGAATTATTGTTGAATTCAAAAATAATTTTTAGATGAACAAACTGTAGAAAATAAATCTTATAATTTGTTTTCAAAATCGGATTGACATTGTTTCTAACCAACGGATTATCTACCAGAAATGACAGTTTCTTCTGCTGGAATACTCGGGGCATCAAAAGATACATTTTGAGTTCCTGGAATTCATGTTTTCTTGATTTTATGAATTAGTACGTTAACCGTTATTCAAGCTAAATTTTGTGATGAAATTACAATGTCTTGTGATCAAGTCTATTCTTTTCTAGAGAGTTTCACTGACAGTGCTGTAATGAAATATATGACAGGACGAATAGGATGATTTTATTTTTGGAATTTAATTGGTGAATAATATTCTGGCGCTTGTGGATTCATAATGGTTATTCTACCTTTCTCATCCAGAATACACTAAATTGATTTCAGTGTTTCTTTTACTTGTTGTTGTTGAAATAATGTTGGATTATTGTTGGGTCTTACGAATATATATGAATTCAAGAAATCTAAAGCCTTCTGTATGTCTCTATTAATTGCAATCAACGTTTGTTCTTTGTACTTTGTCTCCACGTGTAAAAATGATGCCAGTTGCAATATATTTTTTCTTTCGTCATTTTGCAACTGTTGTTCCTTTATTGTGCTCAATGGAAGAAACTGAAAGTTATAATTTCAATATACTTGTTAAATATGTTAGTTGATACTATCGAGAGTACCTTTAACGTTTTTTCTGCCTATATTTAAGAATTTCTAATTTTTGTTCGTTGAGTTCTGATTTATGGTTATAGTAGAAGTCTTTTGAACAGGTTATTGAATTTGATTCATTATACAAAAATCATAAAAAATTCAGAACAATTTTCAACATTCTAAAAAAGTTTCGGAAATGTTTCAAAGATTTATTGATCTATTCAAAGCAAATTTCACGTCACACAAAAATTGAGTGGAAGGTTTAAAATTAAAAAAATTGAAGCAGAAACATTAATCAGTACTTTCAAAACTCACATTAGGCAACAGAAAACAAAAAATGAAATCAAAACAAAGAAAGAAAAGCAATTAATCACAGAAAACTTCAGATTTTTTTTAATTCAACAATGATCACATATCATTTCACGAACAAGAATTGAAACAAACACTAAAATCTATTCAGTGTATTCTGGATGAAAAAGAAAAGTAAGATTTTCTTACATTTATTTTTTCCAAAATTTTTAATTCAACAATATTTCTATTCTTTAATAATGGACTAAATGGGTAATTAATAAAATATTCATCGGGAGCTTGAAAAAAATTCACAATAATTCTTATATTAGAATTTTTTTATACTAGTACACAGGTGTGACAGCAGCAACGGTTCTCCAACGAAGTTTTTTTATAGTAATTTATACAATTTGTTGGTTTTCGAACTGAAAATGGCTATTGTTGGGAATGTTTTGATGAATAATCTATTTTGGCACCTCCTTGACACGTTCAATGACACGAATTGAGTTACTCCAATAACTCAACCCCTAACTAAAGAGTTGAAACAGTAATGGGATAAACAGATTCCAGGTAATTTTCTCATGCTAGAATATTAATTGGAATTCTGACAAAAATTGATAATCTCCGATCCCAAAAAAACACCAATTTTGAATGGAATCGGGCTATAATCACAGAACTCGTCGCTATTTTGGAGCCGCCATCTTGAATTCGAGTATTTTTGACCCCAAAAACCACCACATACCAATTTTTATTGGAATCGTGTTATAACCACACTCGTCGCCATATTGGAGTCGCCAACTTCAATTTATGACAAAAAATTCGTGATCTCTACCCCCGAAAACCCCCACATACCAATTTTGAATAGAATCGAACCATAATCACAAAACTCGTCCGCCCTTTTTTCTCAAGCAAAATTCTCTACTAAACATACAAATGTGAAGTTGAATGAAAGCTTCTAAAAATCGCGATTCGAGACATTTTGCCCAAAAGATCAAAGGCATAAATAAATCAAATTGCGTTTTGGATTAACTGCCGATACATGAAAATCCATATTAAGCAAACAAAAGACACTCACCTCACTGAATAATCACTAATTTACAAAACACCACGACACGTCTTTCGCTATACGAGATCTTCTTCAGATGGGGATAACACTGACTCAACAATCACAATGTTTCATGTTAAATAAGCAGCAGGCAGGTAGAAGCAGGTATAAAAGTAATGAGGGATTTCAATGACATTCCAATAGGTCATCAAATAGAATGGGGATTATATCCATTACCTGTTTAATCTCCAGTAAAACAAATTTAATAATGGAGAATTATTTCGACTAAGCTGATTAGGAAAATATTTTGACCGAAAGCATTTATTGATTACCAAACTTCCTAGAAGGTCAAGATGCGACCTTTCTTTTCTATATGTAATAATCCAAACTCATTAGTTTTCTAGAACTTTCTAAGTTTTTTGAAATAATATTATTCGCCTGGTATGAATTTTAATTGCAATTTCAATTATAATTAATTCTCAAATGTTTCTACTGAAAAAGGAATATTGATTAATATATGAATCATGCTTTTATATGCGGATAATTTATGTTGGAATGGATGCGTTGGGGTAGTTAACTGTGTCTGTATAAGAAAAATGTTTATTACTGATTATTTTTTAGTACGGTCTAAAACGTTAATAGAATTATATTTATGAATTCGAAGAATTTTGTCTTAAGTTCCCACAAATAATACTGAAATGCCGTTCACATAACTGTACCAGTATAAGAAATTTTCAATTAATTGATTATTGTGAATATTTGTTTCCAAGTTGTCCATAAATATTTCAGCTAATACAGGACTCAAAGGATTACCCATTATTAGTCCTTTATTAGAAGAATATAAATTATTGTTGAATTGAAAATAATTTTGAGATGAACAAACTGTACAAAATAAATCTTATAATTCTTTTTCAAAATCGGATTGACATTGTTCCTAACCAACGGATTATCTACCAAAAATGACAGTTTCTTCTGGTGGAATACTCGGGGCATCAAAGGATATACATTTTGAGTTGCCTGGAATTCATGTTTTCTTGATTTTATGAATAAGTACGTTAACCGTTATTCAAGCTAAATTTTGGAATGAAATTACAATTCTATTTGTATTAGAATAAAATTTGAGAGGTTCATAATAGTTCTTCTAAATTCAGAATACTACTACTGTTAAATTCAGAATACTACCGCTTCCGTCAATGTATATAGAACATTCTCTGAGAGAAATACATGAACAATCAAGTAGGTTGATTAGACAATCTCAAATTCATAGCTACAGTACAAGCAAGCAGATTTCATTAGGTTACCAAAGTACCGGCTTTCTGTTTCCAGAAGAATTCTTTGGGCTACAATCTTTATAATATGTTACCAACAGAAATGAAGACTCTAAATTCACTTTTATTCGAGGAAAAAATAAGAAATTTACTCCTGGAACATTGTTTTGATTCGGTTTCTGAGTTTACTGAACATGTCAGGCGTTTTCCTATGCAATTTTGAACTTGCTCGCCATGCTTGTTGCAAAATTCTTCTGTTTAAATGTGTGCAAAACCATAAATGTTTAATTCTATATTTATATTATATTTCTAAGTATGTATATCTATGTTCCGTGAAATGATGACTGTGTATATGTGTGTGTATGTTATATAACTTCAAGAAATAGACACAGCTTTAACTATGCGATTGTATTCAGTGTCTGTGTAGTTTGTTTTGACTCATGTGTCAGATTTCATTCATGTATTTTTATCTTTATTTCAAGGAATCTCTATTTAATTTTATTTCATCACCTAGAGAAATTCTGCGATTTAATTATGTTGTACCTTCTTATGACTTATGCTATACACTGTAGTGTCTGTTGCATCAATAAATTACTTACTTACTTACTTACCTTTCTCATCTAGAATACACTGAATTGATTCAGTGTTTCTTTTACTTGTTGTTAAGATAATGTTGGATTATTATTGAGTCTTACGAATATATATGAATTCAAGAAATCTAAAGTCTTCTGTAGTCTCTATTAATTGCAATCAGCGTTTGTTCTTTGTCTCCACGTGTAAAAATGATGTCAGTTGCAATAGATTTTTTCTTTCGTCATTTTGCAACTGTTGTTCCTTCATTGTGCTCAATGTTAGAAATTGAAAGCTCTAATTTCAATATATTTGTTAAATATGTTTGTTAATACTAAAACCTTAATTTTTGCTTATATTATAAATTTAATTTTTTTGTGAGTTCTGATTTAGGGATAGTAAAAGTCTTTAAAACAGGTTAATGAATTTGATTCCTTATACAAAAATCATAGAAAACTCAAAACAATTTTCAACAAAAAGTTTCGGAAGTTTTTCAATAGATTTATTGATCTATTCAAAACAAATTTCACGTCACACGAAACAAGATTGATTGTGGAAGGTTTCAACTATAACCTAAAACCAGAAATCAATGAAGAAAAGAAGTTAGAAACTCTAAGAATTGAAGCAGAAATAGCGTTAAAACCTACTGCCGATTTAAGTAATAACAAACATTTTAGGCTAATATATTGTAATCAGTAGTTTCAAAAACTCACATTAGGCACAATGAATAAACAACAACAACAAAAAACTAACTAAAGAAAACGTCTTGCGATAATGACATCATTTTTAAACGTGAAGACAACGGAAAAAAGGTGATTACAATTAATCAAGACTATTACAGAGAACTTCAGATTTTTTGAATTCAACAATGATCACACATCATTTTACGAACAAGAATTGAAACAAACACTAAAATATATTCAGTGTATTCTGGATGAAAGAAAAAAGTAAGATTTACTTACAGTTTATTTTTTCTCAAAATTATTTTAAATTCAACAATAGTTTTTTCTAATAATGGACTAAAAATGAATATAGATGAAATATTCATCGGGAGCTTGGAAGAAAAAATTCACAATAATTCTTATTTTAGAAATTTCTCATACTGGTACACGGGTGGACCTCAGCAACGGTTCTCCAACTAGGGTTTCTTATAGTAATTTATACAATTTGTTGGTTTTCGAACTGAAAATGGATATTGTTGGGAATGTTTTGATGAATAACTCTATTTTGGCACCTTCTTGATACGTTCAATGACACGAATTGATTACTCAATAACTCACCCCCTAACTAAAGGGTTGAAAAAGTAATGGGATAAACAGATTCCGGGTAATTTTTTCATGCTAGAATATTATTTTGAACTCGTTCCGCACGCTACATACAGTATAATAAGTGTAACCAGGAACTGCTCCTCAACCACCCCTCGAGCACCCTTAAAAAATTAAAAATAATTTAGAACAGTTGTTCTTGGAGGTTTTCCGAAAGAAGAGTATGTTGAAGGCTTTTTTTACGCGTCAAATAGCATGAAATAATTCATTACTCCTAGATATTCTACCTAGCTACTCCAATATACCACCCCTGAATTGAAATATTCGCAAATAGAACAAATTGCGTTGCCAGTGTTTTTATTGCAAAAACATTACTAGAACTCAAAAACCCCCCAAAACCCCAATAAAAAATCCAAAACAAAAGTTAATTTTTTCATGCATATACTTATAAAGAACTTGCTAAACACGCTCCATATGATGAAATAATTTGTGACCCAAAAACTATTCCAGTATCTCATCCCCAAATAGAAATGGCATGAGAAAATCACCAGTAATTGTTAAATTTGTTCTATTTGCGAGTTCCTTATAATGTATTTGCATGAAAAAACACCATCAACGATTACTTTGCTCTATTTGCGAATATTCCAATTTGGGGGGGTGAGATATTGGGGTATTTTTTGAGTTACAAAATATTTCATTATATGTAGCGTGTAGAGCAGTTTCCTTGTGATGTATTTGCATGAAAAAATCACCAGCAAAGATAATTTGTTCTTTTGCGAATATTTCAATTTGGAGGAGGAATATTGGTGTAGCTAGGTGACTGTCTAAGAGTCACAAATTACTTCATGCTATATGACGTATCAAAAGGCCTTACAACATACTCTTCTTTCTAAAAACTCGGGAGGTGATTGTTTGGAAGATTTCAGGGCGAAAAGATCGTGTAAACATAAGTCCCACACCAAACTGGTTTTCGAGGTGAAGGGTGATCAAAATTATTTATTTTTAAGATTTTTGGAGTCTTCGACATTTTCGACAATAATCAATTCAAAGTGGGCAAGTACAATCCATTCAACACTGCACACGATACAAAATAATTCACAGGGTCCTCTTTTTGTCAGAGTCAAGCCTTGTTCAACTCTTCAGATTTTTTTTCCGCTACCATTGACAGATTGGAATATTTAATATTGGTTTATTCAACATATTTTTGTTATTTTGAGGTTTTTCATTTACTTGAACGGTTTAGAAGCTATAATGAAAAAATGAATGCAAACATTTTTCCACTATCGCATAACATAATGGTATTTTTCTGCTCGTGTAGAAAAAATGTAATGTTATGGAGCAGTCATACATTTTTCATCAGAACCAGGGTGAATATTTATTGCACAAAGTTGATTATTATGGAAAAAGTAAATTTCAAACATTTATTTTGATCACCCTGTACCTCGAGAACCAAGCCGTTTGGGACATATATTTCTGAAATCTTCCAAAGAATCACCTCCCGAAGTTTGTCAACGTACTTAATTAAAATATTATAGAGATATTTATATATATATATAATTTGACACTTCATTATCTGAAGCATATAGGAAATTTGATCGTAGTTTCATTAAATGTTTATAGAGATTTTTCGAATTGAATTTGACCTTAAATTTCAATGATTTTTATTTGTTAAAATGGCAAAACACATTATTTTCATTCCACCTTCTAACTTGAGAATTATTTTTTTACGTCAGAATTTTATATCCCGGATAGTAAAACGGTATTATAAAACAGATTATATCTCATATATTATCCGTGACGGGAGTATTAAATTCTGCATGAGGGTTACATCCCAGGAGTAGGTACCTACGTACTGAGAAAATTCTAATGTAAAGGGATTGGAAAAACCCTTGAATATTTATCAGTGTGAAAGCAGCCACGAGTTTGGCCACGAATTTGTGGTGCTTATGTGGATGTGGGTCCGTCCGCCGTCTAGTGATGGTCAGAATGGTGCCAGCCATGAATACATTATTTCTGTTAAGAATGAGAAATTTTATGTATGTATATGTCCCCAATTTTGTCGGGCAAAAGTGTGAAAGCAGCCCCCCTACCATGAATTTCCTCAAAATTATTCTATTTCCATAAAAAAACGCGTGGATCAAGATTTTTTGTTCAGAAATATATACTACCAGGATTGCCTGACAAGATGTATATGCCACCCGATTTTATAGGACAAAAATTAACCCTCCACTTCCCCTGTCACGAATTTCTTTGAAATTATTCCAATCGGGTGACATATTACTACAGTCATTTGGTCGAAAAAATAGAGGTTACCTGGAAAGTTTTCCGGGAGTTTTGAAAATTGGCAATTTTATAGATTTTGATATGCTCTTTCCAAATTTCAACTTCGCCACCTCGTATGTTTGCCGCTCGCACCGCCATATTGAAAAAATGGCGCCCAAAATAAGTTTTTTGATAATAACTCCTTTCCGGCGCATTTCACAGGAAAAATATATCCATACAAAATAAAAGTAGAGGAATCTACAATTTATGTCATAATCTTTTTTTCCCTAAAATCAATAGTTTCTGCGTACGAGCGCCGTAAACCATTATATATCCACACCAACGTGTATTATTTACTTTAAACTGCTGATATTGTGATTTGTAAATTATAAAAATTATACGAAGGTTAAATATTGTTCCATAGAATGAAAACCCAGCTAACTATAGTCTGTCATGTCTCCGCATGTATAAAGGAATGCGTCCCTTCTGTGTCAAGCCCCTTCTTCCCCTTCTAAGAAACATCTGGACCCAGCTGAGCTCAATAGAAATATTTAGTCTGAGTCATCAGTATACGTTTATCATTTCACAGTGTCGTTTGCATTTAAAGAGCCATGGCTTCTAATGAAGTAAACTGCTTTATTTGTGGTGATATACTGCAAGAAAGTGAAGGAAAAAGGATTGGAAACTTTTTGTCAGTCAAGTATAAAAAGAAAAGACAATAAATACAAACTTTTGGTGGGATTGAAATCCATAGTAGTTCACGATGCGTGTCGAAAACGATATAATAATGAGAAGTTAATCGCTGCAGCTTTGCGTAGGGGAAGTGATGGTACAACTTCTCAAGTACAACTGCGATCTACACGTCCAACGTTCTCATTCAAAAATCATTGCTTTTAATGTGCTGCTGAGATAACAGCAGAGTTCATATCTAAACAAAAACAGACGGGTTTATGTGAACGTAATATTGTGTATAGTGTGCGTAAATTGTCGATGAAAAATAGTATTTCAGAACTTGCTCGGGCTCGTAACGATGATTGGGGACAAGCAATAGTTGAACGCCTGGAGCAGGTTACTGACTTAGTCGCAGCCGATGCACAATATCACAATTCGTGTATGAAGAAATTGTATCAAACGTCCTCGACCGAAGAAAGAAAAAAAAGAGGTCCGTATGCAAGCGAGATTGATACCGCGATGCAATACATTTATTCATATCTCGAAGAAAATTCCGACGAATGTCAGTTTTCTCTGGACGAACTAATGACAAAAATTGAAGGTGATTACCGTCCACACATAAAAACAGTGAAAGCACAACTGCTTAAAAAATATGGTGATGATATTTTAATTTCTGTCACTGCCAATAAGGCGCCTGTGGTTTGTTTTCAAAGTACAGGGTTTAAGTTATTAACGGATGCCTGGTACAATGAAAAAAGTGACAACAAATTAGAAGAACGTAAGCGTATTGTCAAGGCAGCAGCAATAATTGTTACAGAAGATATTCGGTCTAAGGTGTACGAGACAAATCATTATCCTCCATCAGACATTTTTTTTCAAGATATCGAGTCAGATATCCCTGAAACTTTGCGAATTTTTCTGGATGGTATAATTTTAAAAAATAAACGAGCGTCACTTGACAAATGGAAGAAAAAAAGCATTGCTCTCGCACATTCTATTATTGCCGCAGTAAGGCCGAAATCTTTTATATCATCGGTTCAGGTTGGAGTAGCAGTATTTTTATTTCAAAAATATGGATCTCGACGATTGATAGATACTTTATCATCTCTCGGATTTTGCTCTTCTTACACTGAAGCAATGCTGTTCGAAGTTTCAGCTATAATGTGCTCGCCATTGAATATCGATGATCAATCGTTTTCACAGTTTGTTTTCGATAACGCCGATTTCAACACGCAGACATTAGATGGGCACAACACTTTTCATACTATGGGTGGTATCCATTGTATAACACCTGAAAGTGCGATTGCTCCTGACCAAAATATTGAACGATTAAAGCAAATGCCGTCTGCAAAAGTTGTAGGTACTTTTGGTGCCATTGAATTAAAAACATTTACGAAGAAAAACGATACAGACTTGAAAACAATAAAGATTCAAGATCCTGGTAGCATTCGTGCGGTAGCGAAGGAGATTATACCATCAGTTTCCGATTTATTATGGCTATATGGAAAATCGGTTGACCTGCCTAACATACCTAGATGGAGTGGATTCATGGAACAAGCGACAGCAGAACTGCTCTTCGAAAAATCATTTATTGGGTGCTTACCCTTTATTGATGCTCCACCGAGTGATTATGACACAATTTTAACTGCTCTGTTATTTGCTTGTGAAAAATGTGAGTCATTACATCAGCCTACTTGTTTTGTCACTTTTGACCAGCCCTTATATTTTAAGGCGCGGGAAATCATTTCTTCATATGATGAGAATTCCAAATTGAATAATACTGTCATAAGACTCGGTGGATTCCATTTGTTAATGTCGTTCATGGGATCTATCGGATACATAATGAACGGAAGTGGATTAAAAGAGCTCTTTAACACTATTTATGCACTGAATTCAATTGAAAAAATTATGGTAGGACATGCGTATTCACGCGCAGTAAGAGCGCATATACTGACTCATCTTGCTATTGCTAAAATTGTCCTACAATTTATCGATTTGACACCTGATCTCAGTGCAGAATTAGACAGAATTTTATATAATTTCGACAGGTCAGTGGTACTTGAGGCGGACCAGGAAGAATGTTGCAAAGAACTTGCTGATAAATTTGAGAAATGAATTGATTAAATTTGAACAACGTGGTGCTACATCGAAATTATGGGTGCAATATTTTCGGATGGTTACACTTCTAAAACAATTCATTGCAGCAGAGAGAATGGGCAACTGGAATTTACATCTTGACACTGTGCAGAAAATGATACCTTATTTTTATGCCAGTGGTCATTTCTTATATGCTAAATCTTGTCATTTATATTTGCAAGACATGCTTCATTTGAAGCAAAGAATGACAGCTGAAGAATATGAACTATTTACAAGGAAAGGGTATTTCACAATTAGACGTTCTGACAAATTTTGGTGTGGTACGTGGTCAGATATGACAATTGAGCAGTCGTTAATGAGGACGATGGAATGTCTTGGTGGGCTTACTCATGGTCGAGGAGTCAAGGAAAGCGTGCTATCCAAGTGGACGTTAGGAATGGCATTTCTATACAATATTTGTGACGAAGTTGAGAAATTTTGCGGTATAGCTTTTTCCAGTTCCGAGCAGCATGTCGAAATAAGAACTTCACGGGTTAAACGTGACAATGATGACGTCAACAAATTGGTGGATTGGTTGTCCAATCATCCATCTTTTCCAGAATTGAAGGAAATCATGTCAAGAAGCACTGGAATTATCGGAGACGAAGAAGTTACCTGTCATATGTCTCAAGAAGTTGGTGGTGCTGGCATTTCTAAAATCATTGGCAGTGATTTCTATACCGTAAAATTTAAACGTAATGACAGAGTAAAATCACTTGGTGTTATGAATACAGGTATTCGGATAGAAAACGAGTTTGTCCCGATTAATCCTTTGTTAATTTTCCAAAGAATGTGCATCGCTAAAGATTCTGAAGAAGAACTTGAAAATTTTCTTGCGTACGAACTTGCTCCATTTCCGTTATCCCTTTTCAATGATGAGGGCATGCGCAAATGTATTGAATCCATGATGTATCAGGCATTTGAACAACATTCTGGCGATATCAATTTTGAAAATACGATATACATCATCGATGGAGGATACTTATTACACCGAGTCGTTTGGCAACAGGGCGAATCGTTTTCATCTATTTGCAATAAATACATTACTAACGTCCGATCGCACTATACCTCCAATGCCATTATAGTATTTGACGGATATCCAGAAGATGTAGCAGCCCGTAGTACCAAATATGTAGAACGATCCCGACGATCACGAAAAACTGCTTCAGTAGACATAGTTTTTGACGAAACAATGACGCCAACTGTGTCACAAAGTGAATTCCTGGGTAACGATGCAAACAAGAACCGCCTCATCGAAATGTTGAAGATAAAATTTGAAAGATAAGTGCCATGTGAAGTGGAATGAATAGAAAAATCGAATTAAACGGTTTTCTTCACATAAAGGATTTAATATGAAATTGAACCAGAAAATGGTAGATCTCAGGTGGAAAACAACTTTCCTGGCAAATACCACGCAGAACGTTGAATGATATTCACCTGAAAATCCATGCATACTTCCATATAATATCAATGGACATTGAATGCAAATATTTCTTTCTGATAAGCTCGATTATGTTTAATTTATGTCGTGTTCACCTAACAATCCACATACCGGTTTCAGGGTTCTGGCCCCATCGTACGAGTAGTCAACCAGCCAAAGGTCCCAAGAACTCTGGCTGAAGTGAGCACAACGTAAACAAACCATCATCGAGCTTGTAACACCTATGGTACGCAGGAAAGATAAACTTTAACTGGCGGTACTTGTGACGAAGAAACACTCGAAAATCTCCACCTCGATGGGTTTCTAAATAAAGATTCCTTCTCAGTAGAATGGAAGCCCGTCTGCATATAGTGAAGATAGTGCATGTGAAGTGGAATGAATAGAAAAATCGAATTAAACGGTTTCTTCATAAAGGATTCAATATAAAATTGAACCAGAAATGGTAGATCTCAGGTGAAAACAACTACTTTCCTGGCAAATACACGCAGAACGTTGAATGATATTCACCTGAAAATCCATGCATACTTCCATATAATATCAATGGACATTGAATGCAAATGTTTCTTTCTGATAAGCTCGATTATGTTTAATTTATGTCGTGTTCACCTAACAATCCGCATACCGGTTTCAGGCTTCTTGGCCCTCATCAGAAGCTTATCAGAAAGAAACATTTGCATTCAATGTCCATTGATATTATATCGAAGTATGCATGGATTTTCAGGTGAATATCATTCAACGTTCTGCGGTATTTGCCTGGAAAGTAGTTGTTTTTCACCTGAGATCTACCATTTTCTGGTTCAATTTTATATTGAATCCTTTATGTGAAGAAAAACCGTTTAATTCGATTTTATATTCATTCCACTTCCATGGCACTTATCTTTCACTATATGCTAGACGGCTTGCTTCTACGAGAAGGAATCTTTTATTTAGAAACCCATCGAGGTGGGAGATTTTCGGAGTGTTTCTTCGTCACTAGGTACCGCCAGTTAAAGTTTATCTTTCCTGCGTACCTATAGGTAGTTACAAGCTCGATGATGGTTTGTTTACGTTGTGCCACTTCAGCCAGAGTTCTTGACCTTGCTAGTTGACTACCCGTACTGATGAGGGCCAAGAAGCCTGAAACCGGTATGCGGATTGTTAGGTGAACACGACATAAATTAAACATAATCGAGCTTATTAGAAAGAAACATTTGCATTCAAGTTCCATTGATATTATATGGAAGTATGGTATTTCAGGTGAATATCATTCAACGTTCTGTGGATATTTGCCAGGAAAGTAGTTGTTTTTCACCTGAGATCTACCATTTTCTGGTTCAATTTATATTGAATCCTTTATGTGAAGAAAACCGTTTAATCGATTTTTCTATTCATTCCACTTCCATGGCACTATCTTTCACTATATGCTAGACGGGCTTGCCACTCCTACTGAGAAGGAATCTTTCTTTAGAAACCCATCGAGGTGGGAGATTTTCGAGTGTTCTTTCTGTCACTAGGTACCGCCAGTTAAAGTTTATCTTTTCCTGCGTACCTATAGGTGTTACAAGCTCGATGATGGTTTGTTTACGTTGTGTCTCACTTCAGCCAGAGTTCTTTGGACCTTTGGCTGGTTGACTACTCCGTACTGATGAGGGCCAAGAAGCCTGAAACCGATATGCGGATTGTTAGGTGAACACGACATAAATTAAACATAATCGAGCTTATCAGAAAGAAACATTTGCATTCAATGTCCATTGATATTATATGGAAGTATGCATGGATTTTCAGGTGAATATCATTCAACGTTCTGCGTGGTATTTGCCAGGAAAGTAGTTGTTTTTCACCTGAGATCTACCATTTTCTGGTTCAATTTTATATTGAATCCTTTATGTGAAGAAAACCGTTTAATTCGATTTTTCTATAAAAACCCAGATTTAAACGAGGTTATCGAGGTATTCAAAAATCCAAATGCTGATCCAGGAGGCATTGCTAAAGCTGGAGAACGTTTCCTCATCGCATTATACAGCTACAGCGATGTGAAAAGTCGGAAAAGTACATCTCTAAATAAATATAGATATGCATGCTTCACAGCATCAGCATATAAGAGAAAATTCAATATTGCGTCGCTACCACCAACAGAAGCAGCAACACGACAACATTCGTTTCGAACTTATCACCAAATTCAGCAATGGTATGGAAACGAACAAAATGCAGAACAATGGGGATGGAAAAAAGACAAGAACGGGCTCATTCCTGTTACTACATTCGATCCCCCTGCTCCGGAAAGCTTACTGAAACTTATTTCTTGCAAATGCAAGAAAGGTTGTCAAAAAGCTTGCGGATGCAGAAAAGCAGGACTAAAGTGCTCCGTTGTGTGCACGAACTGTGGTGGTTCTTGCGATAATTCGCAATTTCCGTCACAAGACGACATTGAAGAAGAAGAAACGGACACTATTCTCGAGCAAATAAACGATGAAATCGAGAACGAAGAGGACCACGATGAAACTGATGATCCCATCGTCGATGATACCGAAGAAACTTCCGTCTTCGATATTTCAATCGGTATTGAAGACGATGAAAACCCAACACCTGGTCCGTCAACAAGAATGAAGCGACGGAAATTGAACTAAATATTTAAATAGTGAGTCAGATGTGGATTAGGCCTACTGGGGATACCACGATAAAAAAAAACGCGCCGATTTCTCTACCTCATGGTGGTGTGGAAATGCCGTAACGTGTATTGAATTACACTTTACGACGCTCCTACGCCGAAACTATTAATTTTAGGGAAAAAAAGATTATGACATAAATTGTAGGAAATTTTCTCTACTTCTATTTTGTATGAAAATATTTTTCCTGTAAAATGCGTCGGAAAGGAGTTATTATCAAAAAACTGCTTTTGGGCGCCATTTTTTCAATATGGCGACGCGAGCGGCAAACATACGAGGTGGCAAAGTTGAAATTTGGAAAGAGCATATCAAAATCTATAAAATTACCAATTTTCAAAACTCCCGGAAAACTTTCCAAGTAAAAATACTAAATGACTGGACTATATACATCTTGTTAAGCATTTTTGGTAGCGTACATTTATGAAGAAAAATCTCGATCCACGCGTTTTTTGTAGAAATTGAATAATTTCGAAGAAATTCATGATAGGGATAGGTTAATTTTTGTCCGACAAAATCGAGTGACATATAAATCCTGTTGAGCACTCCTATTAGCATACATCTATGAAAAAAATCTCGATCCACGCGATTTTTTATGGAAATAGAATAATTTCAAAGAAATTGGGTGGAGGTTATTTTTGCCCGACAAAATGGTGACGTATACTTTGTTACGCATTCCTGGTAGCAAACATTTATGAATTTGTTTTTCGATCAGCGTTTTTTATGGAAATAAATTTCAAAAGGAGGGTTAATTTTGCCACTAAATCGGGTGACATATTTTCAAGCATTTCTGGTAGCAAAATTCAACAAAAAAAATCCCGATCCACGCGTTTTTATGGCAATAAGAATAATTTAATAGAAATTCGTGATAGGGGTAATGGAGGGTTAATTTTGGAAAAACGGCAATCATTTTTAAAAATTCGGTAGATAATTTATAAAAATCCCCCTCCCGCGTTTTTTTTTTCTTTAAATTCGAAATTCTGGTGGGGGGATTAAATTTTTTTGGAAAAGTCCGTTGCATAAATTTTAAGCATTTTTAATCAAGAAAAAAAAAAAATTTCTTTTTTTTAAAAAAAAAATCTTTTTTCTTTGGGGGCTAGAACCCTGACCACCAGACCCCGGGGGACACATCCCATAACCATGAAATTCTCCCAGCTTTTTAAATTTTTTTTGAAAGGGAATTTTTAATCATTATGAACCTTTGTAGGGTACGCAAATTTTTACATTTTTTTTAAATTTTAAGGGGATCAACCCTAATTTCAAATCCATTTAAAAAACTTGACGGGGCCCCCTCCCCCATAGTCGCCCCGGCCCCCCCCCCATTTCTAAAATTTTTTTTCCCACCTTTTCCCCTAATTTTCCTGCACGAAGACGAAATTCCCCTCACTTTTTTGGGGGAAAATTGTTTAGTCTCCAAACGGGGCCTGGTTTTTAAATTTTGGTGAAATTTTATAGGGAAAATTGTTTTGTTTCCCTTTTTGAATTTACCTTAAAAGGGGAACTTTCTATTCCGTTTCCCCTTCTTTAACTTGCCCTTGAAAAGGTTTTTGAAAAAAATTTTAAAAAACTTAAAAAAAAAAGAAAAAACCCCCAAACACAATCAGGTTTTTTTGATCAGGTTTTTCTGGATAAAAAATTCAAATCCCCTAAAAATTTTTTACGGAAATTTTTAAACCCCCTTTACTAAAAAACCTGATAAAATGAAAAAATTTTTTTTCCCTTTTGAGCCCCAATAAAGGTTTCTAAAAAAAAATTTTTAACTTTTTTTTTTTTTTTTTCAGGAAATAAAAATTTTTTTTTTTTAAATTTTTTTTTTTTTTTTTTTAAAGAAGGGTTTTAAAAGGACATTTGGTTACTTTAATTTTTTTTTTGTTTTAAAAAAATGGAAAATCACTTGAAAATATTGAACCCCGTTTTTTTTTTTTCTGAAAAAAAAACTTTTTTTACGGAATTATTACACCTGCCAATTTCTCAAGGGCTTAAAAGGGGTCAAATTTTCCCAAGTTTTTATTAAAACACAGACGACCCGGGGACTAAATAAAAAAACAAAATAAAATTTGAGGAATTGGGTTTGGGGAAAATTAGGATTAATTTCCCCTCAACGATTTACCTAAAAAATATAAAGAATAAAAAAAAAAAGGTTGGAAAAAAAAGGATTTTTTCAATTAAAATTGAAGAAAATGTTAAAATTTATTTTTTTTTTGATTTGTTTATTTAAAATTTATTTGGCTCAAAATCAAAATTTTTAACGAACAAAAATTTTTTTTAAAGGTATAAAACCCGGGAAAAAAAAAAAATAAGCGATGGAACAAAAAACCTAAAGCGGGAAGGAAAAAAAAAAATTTCGGGGGAACGTGGGGGCGCAGTTTTTTATGAAAAATGAGAATGTTTAACCTTTTAGAATAACACTACAAATTTACAATTTTCGCCAAATTCCAACAATTGAAAATATGAAAATTTTGGATAATAAAAAGGATCAAATCTTCCCAAGGGAATATTTTTTCGAAAATACTTTAAAAAGGTTTTCGAATTTTGCAAAAAAATTTTTTGGCTTTTTTCCGTTTATTCGGGTTCAAAATTGGTTGATCTAAAACAAGTAAGGAAATTTGTTTTTTTCAAAGGCGGTTTGGAGTTACTTATTTCTAACCCCATTTTTCCGTTACTGTTAAAAATGCACAAATTTAAAAGATTTCAGGTTCATGGGGAAAACTCCCGTTTTTTTTACCATTTTTTTTATCCGATCCGCCCCTTTTGCTTTTACGAAACCCCCTTGCTTTTGATCTTCCTTATCCCCTTCAACCCCGCTTGTTTACTGTGAAGCTGAACAATCAAAGGTTTGTGGTTCCGTTTACACCAACAAATCAAAAAACTTTAACATTTACAATTGCTTTTAACCTTTCGAACATGATTTTAACTATATTTTTGCTGGTCAATTTTGGGAAAAAATTACTTTGGGGTTACCCAAGGGAATTTTCTTTATACTTGTCAACTTTTTTTTATTTTTTTTTAAAAAAATTTGACAATGATGCTTACCCCAGAAGCTATTTTCCCCGATTTAAGGGATCCACCATTTAAAATTTCCAACCTTCCATCATGAACGCTAATTTACGAAATTTTACTTTTGTTTTTATTTTTCTTTCAATAAATTATTAAATTTAATGAAAACAGCTAATTTTTTTTTCTATACCCCCCCCACAATGCTAACTGCCAGTGGTCATTCTACTTTTCCCCCCATATTTCAATAAGGGGGATTTTCATTTAAAACTTTTTACTTTTTTTTTAAAAAAAGGGGGAGCAATTAACCGTCAAAATAAAAAAATTGGATTAAATTGAAAAAAATGAACAAAAAATTCCCGAAAATTGTTAAAAATTTTATTTTGAAATAGGAAATTTGTTCAAAATGACATAAAGGAATCAAATTAAATTTTTTTTTTTCCAACTTACTTCAATCTTTATATATTGCTTTCATTCCCTAAATATTATTTTCAATATTCAATTACAGTTTTCATTACTTGAAAATATTCAATATTTTTATTTACCAAAATATTCTTCGAATTTATTTAATGGTTTCACTTCAATACTCTTTGGTGCTTGAGTATATTTTTTATTATATAGATGAGATACTTCCAATATGCCTTAATTTTTCAATAACTCATAATTTGCAATGGTTTGTTGAGAAATAATCCAAATATCGTCTTCGTTCTTTCATTAGTTTCCATTCCTTGAATATATTCTAAAGCTTTGGATTTCAATCTGTATACATGGTGCTTGGTGCATCCATACTCAAATTGAAATGGCGAAAAGGTGGAGTCATGTGCTGTCTTATAAGCTCCAATAACTCAGTCTTTGCCCCACGGGTTCATTTTATTACGATTTTTCTTTTGGAAAAATCTCAATATTCAGATTAAAATTAAATAAAAAAGTTATGGGTATGGCCACCAAATTAAATTTTTATTTTCATGTAACATCTAGTGTTTTTCAGAACTCGCAAAGTTTTTGGAAGAGATAAAAAAACTCAACTTTATATTCCAATAAAAAAAAATTACGAGATCTTTGAATTATTTTTAAGAAATATCTAGTTTATGTTTTATTCAACAGTATGTCAGTATGTGAATCAAACAAACGTTTTAATAACTTCACTAATTTGCATAATTTGTGTATCGATACACATCTTGCTGATGATGATTTTAGTGTAAATAATACGTGGGAGTTTTAAGTTATTTCTACCAAAAATTTTGTGAGTTAATAAAAAAAACTAGATATTACCTCTATGAAATTTTGATTTTGATAGAATCTAACAACAGTACACATGAAAATCAAAATTAAATTTGGTGGCTATACCTCTAACTTTTTTAAATTCAATTTTAAATGATGACTAGTGAGATTTAAACAAATAAAAATATAAAAACCCGTGGGGCCAAAACTTGGTTATTAGAGCCAATAAGAAACCAAATGATCCCACCTTTTCGTCATTTCAATGTGGCTAAAGATTCACGAATCATCCTGTATTCTCAAGAGTTACCAGTCTCGACGGTAATACTGTGGTAGGTATGTACTTTTTGCACACAGAAAATTTCATGCAATATTGAAAAAAATGCCTCTAACATGTCAGTTTTCTGTTTCATTATTTCAATCTTCTGGGGTTATACCCATATTTGCTAACTAGATCATTTTCGATTTTTCGAGAAATTGAAGGGGTGAGCGATATTAGTAGTCCTGACAAATGTTTTGTCTTACTAGTTTAGTTCACAAATAAGAAATGTGGTTAATTCTTCACAAAGTCGTGAAAATATGGTGATAGCTCATTGGATTTGAAATGACGTCGCCTGGAAAAATGTGCAAAAGTTCCAAACCCGCACATTGAAAATTGCAAAAGTTAATAACAAATTGAGATAAAAAAAGGAATTAAGTTTTTTTGCAAATAACCCCGGATACTATTAACATTTGAGAAATTAAAAAAAAATAAAAAAAGAAGGAATTTCCAATAAAAAAAGTCCCGACTCCCGGAACTCTATCTCTATTATTAATAATTTTAATTTAATATTGAAAATAGAGGCTCCGCGCTGTTACGATGCCCCAAAACCGGCATTACAAATTTTTTTCAGTAATTATTAATTTAAAAGTTTAAAAAAAATATGGTATGAAATGAGCCTATTGTTAACTATATTTTTTTGCAAGTTTCCATTTATATTTCAGGTCGAATAATTGTTAAACAAAAGCCACTGAAATTATTCCGCTTCTGGATACTTCGTCACAACTATACTGTTTATGACATTGCGATATTTTCAAATGTTAAAATTTATAAGTTATTACTTATTAACTAACAAAAAACTAATAAATTAAAAAAAGGTTGTTTTTTTAAAAAAATGATTATAATTTATTACTTAGATTAAACATAATTTTGTATTTTTGGTCATTTCATTCATTAGAAAATATTTTGAAAAAAATTGTATATACTAGTTCTTTTCTTTTTTTGTTATTTAAACACAAGATTGCGATTCGCTACAAGGTAGAATTATTTTTATAATATATAACCTAGTAACTACTGCATATACACTAATAGACATTCAAGACGATTTTATTGAGTGATAAATATCAACCAAATTATATTTTGATCTAACCTGTAGCTCTAATAGTTTCAATAATAAACCCACTTCAAGCAACCATCATCTGATGTGTATATTCTTTACTTTATTTATTCATTATATCTAAATCCGTTGTTTATTTAAAAATTTACTTTAAAAAAATCGTGTATTTCCGGTCCAGTTTTCTATTTTCAACACGTTATTTATACTAAGAAAATTAAAAAAAATGGGGTAAATTGAATGATTTTACCAAAAAAATGTAGCTTCTCCTCGAGTGAGAAGCTAATGAAAAATTATTATACAGTGCAGTTTTTAATAGTTCCCTCCTTGTTAACTTTCGAACGGTTTGACGTAGAACAATGAAAAAAAGCATTGAATGATATCACCGATACTACTTTTTGAAATGAAAGACATTGTGATAGCTCGATACATGGCACAGGGTGGCACATCGACTTAAAAATTTCAAATAGCAGAGTGACCCCCTCGTAATACGTTTTTGAAATTTAAAATGCATATTGTGAAAAAAATTATTGACAAAATTCAAAAAAATGGTTTGAAAGAGAATTGAATTATCTTTTCAACGATGTGCCACTGAAAATTCTACGGGACACTGCTACATTAAAGGAAATCGATTATTTATCGAAGGTACTGGATACAGGATAGATGAATTAGACGCTCTAGAAGAAAAAACCAACACTAAACCAAATAGTGCTCCGCCAACACCCAGTATTTCGCTGATCGAAGAGAATTTTATAGAGAAGCCGATAACTGAACCAACAAACTCAATGCAAAATAGTAAACAAAATAGTAAACAATCGACACAAAAATCTACGAAACCCCAAGGAAACTGAAAATAGGAAAGAGCAGAACAAGAAACCAACACAGGAACAGGATTTCAAGATAAATAAGTCGAAAAAACCTGTTATCGCGCAGCAGTCGAAGGAACGATACATAACTAGATTAAATTCTACCTCTGATAGCGCCGTCAGCAAATGAAATATTTCTATAGGCTCATGTACTATTATATCTGATTTATTGTTCTCCTCACGACATATCTGTTTGTAAGTTTTGTTTTTTCTCTTTCTTTTTTCAATTAATTCTTTTTTGTCTTCCTTCGTCGTTCCTGCAAATGTGATTGTAAAGTATATTGTTTATTTTTTTTCCCACTGATAAAAAATGGATTAGAGATTTTGAAGCAAATCCGATTGAAACCTATACACTCGAAAATACCCAAGAATGTAAAGATATATTAGGAGTGAATAATGAACACAGCTTCAAAATACTACACAACAACATACGCAGCATCGATAAAAACATTGATGAATTGAAAATTTCCCTTAACGATGTTCACATTGAATTTGATTGTTTGGTGTTAACAGAAACTAGGAAAATACATGATACAAATATTTACAATATACCGGGATATTCATTAATTTATAACCAAGGTGAATTTAATCAAAATGATGGTACCATAATTTACATTAAAAATGCATTTGAATTTGAACACGATATTATTGAAATAAGACATATCAAATTCCTGAAAACGATGATTACATATAGAAATAAATCAATTTTTGTAATAGCTTGCTATAGGTCACCAGCTTCTAACATAAACGAATTCTTGATTACTCTCAAAATCTACTTTGGAAGTTATCAATCTGAATCAAATGACTACTGCTTATTTATTGGCGACTTAAATATAAATCTACTGAAAGATGATGACAACAAAATGGAATACCTGAATATCTTAAACGAATATGGTTACATGTCCACCATCAATAACTCTACTAGAATCGATTCATGTCTAGATCATATTTTCATCAAATTAAAGTTATACAATACCATAGACATGATCATGCCTCTTATTGTGAAAACCAATATAACAGATCATTCAACCACTATATTGCAAATTGTAACTTATGATACTGAAAATAGCACACCAGTCAAAAACAGACACATCAAATACCACAATTATAATGAAATGCATGAGAAACTACGAGATATAACCTAGGAGTCGATTTATAGCGCATTAGATCCAAATAAAGCTTTGAACGCTTTTCTGGCCATCATTATAAACACGCTGAATGAATGCACTGAACTGAAAAAGTCCCATAGGAAAAGCACAAAAATAGCTCCATGGTTAACTAACTCAATACTGAGGATGATCAATAAAAAAAATTACATGTTCCAAACACTACTAAAATATCCTGATAGTATTATTTTGAAAAATCAATACAAGCAATACAAAAATATGGTAACGAATCAGCTACAAAAAACAAAATACAATTACTATAAAAATAAAATAGAAAACAAACAACAGAGTACCAAACAACTATGAGAAATAGTAAAAGAACTCACTGGGACAAGTTCAATACCCAGTAATATTAAAGCTATCAAAACATATTGTGGAAAAATATTGGAAAATAAGAAAGACATAGCCAATGAATTTAATGACAAATTCATAGGATTTGGCAAAAACTTGGCAAGTAAAATTAAAAATAATCCCAATTACATTCCAACAAATAATAGGCTACCCAATTCCTTAGTCTTAACACCTACTGATAAAAAAGAACTCAACTCCCTGATTAGTGAATAAAAAAATCATAAATCGGTTGGAATTGACGAAATCAGAGCAGAAGTACTGAAATCCATCTCGGCCTACATACTGGACCCCCTAGCATTTATCATAAATGAATTCCTATCAACTGGTATGTGGCCCGACAGTTTCAAAATAACTATAGTTACCCCGATACATAAAAAGGGAGACAAAACAGACACAAATAATTACAGAACCATTTCCCTAATCACTCATCTCTCGAAAGTTTTTGAAAAATTTCTGAAAAATAGACGAATATCATTTGTAAATAAATACGAGCTCATTTCACGAAAACAGTTTGGATTTAAAGAGAAAACTCCCACCGAAGACGCTATTTTGGAACTGACAGAAGAGATTCATAAATCCCTGGAAAAAGGTAGACCCTCACTATGCCTGTTTATAGATCTGACGAAGGCTTTTGATACGGTCGATCATCAGCTACTCTTGAAAACCCTAGAAATAAATGGCATCAGAGAAAATTGCTTGAAAATTTTTGAAAGCTATCTACAAAATAGACAGCAAATAGTAAGGGTAGCTAATGTTGAAAGTGACCAAAGGCAAATTGAGTGTGGTGTGCCTCAAGGCACAGTATTAGGTCCCTTATTATTCAATATGTATATTAATGATTTATTCAAACTGAACAGTGTTGGTAAGATAATTGGATTTGCAGACGATACTGCAATATTTCACGAGGCGGAAACTTGGACCGCTCTTAAAAACAAAGTAGAGACAGATTTCCAACTAGTCAAGCAATGGTTTGACTACAGGCTTTTAACAGTTAATTTATCAAAAACAAACTTCCTACCATTCAGTTGTAATATATCCGGTGTCTGCCCGTTCAGAGAACTTGATATCGACATGCAAGGAAATACTTTGTCTATTCATTCTGTGAAAGAAATAAAATACCTAGGTATATATTTAGACAGTAATATGAAATGCGATTCTCACATACGTTACACTATAAAAAAGCTCCAAATGGTCCTCTACAGATTCTGTTGTCTGAAGAAGTGCCTACCACTCCAAAACCTCAAACTTTTATATTTCGCCCTAGTTGAAAGCCATCTGAGATATGGCATCACTGCCTGGGGAGCAGCTTCACGAACACATCTAAATGCAATAGGAGTATTACAAAGAAGATTTCTTAAACTAATTCTGTCTAAAAGTTCGCGGTTCTCCTCAGATAGACTATATGAAGAATGTCGAATTATGGACCTGAGACAACTATATTATTATTGTACTAACGTGAAATACAATTTCAGTGGAAATAAAGCAAAATCTAGGAACCATCAATACAACACACGTCACCATACGCAACTTACTTTTCCAACTATACTGAAAAAATCTATATCTCAAAGGGCATACTCCTACTCTGCAGTTAAGTTTTATAATACACTACCAGACAACATGAAAAACATAACTTTGAGACCTATGTTCAAGAATAAATTGAAACTATTCCTCTTTGAATAATAACGACAATTTGTAATAAATCTACTTGAATGAATATCCTATGGCAAGCTGATACCAATCTTATGTATTTTCTAAAATCGTTCCATTTGATGTATCTATATGTTTATGAATTTTCTATCCCTGTTTTTAAACAATTTTTATCTATATTATTATGAATTTGTTAAATAGCTTATACATTAATTTTTCTTCTTTTCACACAATGTCACAGATAGGAAAATTTATTAATTATTTAGGTAATTTAGGAAATTTTATTGTCTACTTAGATTGATTAATTATTCTCTACCTCTGTTATTTTTATTGCAAAAAAATTCACCTCAACTCGTTTTTCGTTTTGTATGCAATTGAAATTTATACTTACCATGAATAAAGTTTTTTTATTATTATTTTTTATTATCCCCTATGCAATTTGAAATTTCTAAGTTGATGGCATTTTTTTTCCAAAAATAGTTAATCAATCTATTTGAATATATGTTTTCAAACAAACATATTGAGACGAGCTTTAGCAAAAACTAACACCATTTTGAGTTTGAGAACTATACTCGGCGAATGAACTGCGGCACGATAGCAGCAGGGCACGGAAGTGGCAAAAACGTCTTTATGATTTGAGAATGTTATAAAAAAAATTATTGGAACAGTTTAACGATGAAAAGACTAATGGAATAGAGAGCAGCTGGTGATTTTTTCATGCGAATCCATCGTTTTGAAATCGCTCTAAACGCTCCTCATAGTAAAATGGTTCGTAACCTCTCGTGTAATAAATTAGCATGAAAAAACCCCGGCCCCTTGGGTCGAGTAGGTAGGAGACATAAATTATTCTATGGTATATGTCGTGTCAAAAAGGGACTCGAAACATAATTTCACATGATTCGCATTAGAGAATGTTCCAACTTTGTTTTCAATATTTCTTGATTTGAGGGTAGTATAAAAATGGTCGAGAATAGAGCTGATTTGCATGGAAAAAATAATCAACAACTGTTTATTCCATTACTATTTCCACCATTCACTATGGTAACTAGTATCGACATGGATCGAACCGAGATGTTGAAATGGAGTTATCCATGAAAAAATAACAAAAACAGCGATTTCCTTTGCGTAAAAAACTATAATTGAAGAAGATAAATATTCACGAATATGCTTAATTTTTATTCAATTAGCTACACAATCAACCCAGTTTCTATGCCTGAAACAATATTACACGATAACATACCATCAAAAAAACGGTGGATTTGTCATTTATTTATTGATTCTTGAATTGTTATCAATGTAGCTGTAGAATTTCTATTTATGTGTAACTTGAACTCTACGATGACGCAAATCAAAAGAAGAAAATATAACAAAAACAGTTTTTTTTGGTCCAATTTAAGAAAATTTCCTCGAAAATTTAACATCTATTGAACAAAAAACACAAGGTTGTATACATTACTTAGTTGGGTTTCAATCTCTACTTATATTAATTCAGTTAAAAAAATAATAACTCATATTTTTTTATATCCGATGACATATTTGATCGAAACTATTGCTGACAAACGGATGAGTTGTGGCCTGATATATATTGCAAACATGTATTTTTTTTATTAAAAATTTATTATAAAAAAACAAAAAAATAAAAACGAACATGCTCCAACAAAAATATCCCCGTTCCAAACATGTAAGTATTTGAGGTAAATCTTTTTCATATAATCAAATATAAGTTTTGAAATTGACATTCCCACAATAACAGATCTGAAAAAAAGTACGTAATTAATTAAAGATGTTAAAAAAAAAATTAAATAATGTTTTCGAACATTGGGTGCTTTATTTTGAAGTTGTAATATAATTTGCTCAGTAACCAGTAATAATTGCCTTTTTTCCAAACATTTCCCAAATTGCTCCTGAATTTCCACTGAGAATTGTTTTATGTTAATTTAAAAAAAATCAATCATTTTCAACACACCGAAAAATATACATAATTTTCCAGTTCCAATAGCATAAGGAATAAGAAACATTTGTGGAAAAAATGCTTTAAAATTCATTTATTTTCTGGTAGAATTCCTCAGTTTTTATTTGGCACCATCATTCTGAATTGCCCTGTATACTTATTATTACAATCATTATTATTTCATAAAAAATTTGAAACGTTTTATCCCTCAATTGTTTTTGTTCGACAATTACTAATGTTTTCAATGGTGGAACTTTCCAGTGTGTTCCTATTTTCAAAGTTTCGATTCATCGGAAGTGCAGGCAGGTTTCATTCGACCAATAGCAATTATTATTATTATATTTCTCGATACACTCCAATCGGACTCATATATTCATCCACCTAAGATCTCTATCCGTACATTATTCAGATTGGAAAATAATGTATCGAGCTACCAAGGGCCCCTGTAATCATTTTTGTTTTCATAATTTTATCATTACTTCATTTTAAAGTTTCTGTTAATATTTCATTGAAGTGTGTGATGAAGATTAAATGTAATATGAAATTTGTATCGTATTTTTGGGAAATAATTATCTTTCTACAGGCACATACGCCCAATGATTAATATCAAAATGAATTGTACAATTTCGAATTTTGATTACCTTTATATCCAATTGTGAAATCCTACCAGTATTCAGTTTCTGAGAAAAAAATAGTACCTATAGGTAGGTACTCATAGAAAATGAAACCAACAAACATACTATGTATTTAAAAAAAATCATTGGATGACGAAAAACTGTCCCAACAATCGTTTGAAAACGAATCGACGACTTAACTATGTCGAATCTGACGGCAAATCATCTAGCGCCGGCTCTGTTCTAATAAATCTAGTTTCCCTCGCATGGGATTTGAAGGTTATGTTAGAGGATAATTCAATGTTTGTATTTTTCACAATGGCTCTACAGAAATTCAATTTATACACACCTTTCACCATAAAACAAACTTTTGTAAGCACAATTATGATTCTTTCACAAAGCTATATTGATAACTCCAATATTTGCACTGAATATAAATCGTAAAGCAACACGCGAATTACGTTTCGAAAAAACCGGAGTGTCTTTTAAAAAGAACTAACTTTATTTGTACAATACGAGATTCTGGTCAATCGACCTTACAATAACAAATAATAACTAGAACTAAATTCGATGTTGCTGGCATCCCGAAGGAAACCTCGTACCGGGCACTGGGCTGATAAGAAGGCTAGGAGACTTAGTGAGGAAAACGTATTTTCAGACGAGAAAAACTGTTTTCTGTTGTTCTTCGCAAGGGGTGGCCTGACAGTCCTGGTAGGTCGGGCAGATTTCCTTTTTTTGAGGTATTTCCGACTTCTGTAGGCTGCTAGGGCACATAGGCAAATAATTATGACCATATATAGAGGGATGGTCATGGCGTGTACCGTTGTGTTATGGATCATCTCTATTGGTTGAATATCTGTTGCTTGACGGTGTACAGCTTGGAGTTTGTCTAACGGGATGTCTTGAAGTTCCAAGGGCTTTAATTTTCCTTTGGAGTGGTCTTCTGGGATTACCAAATCTGGTAGAAGCAGAGGTCGATGAGTGATCTTGGTGGCTTCATTGAAGTAGTGTCCAGAGGAAGTCTCGAACATGCATCTTTGGGGTAGGGACAGTAAATATGTTCCATAAGGGTCAGGATTTCGTGTGGAATCTTCTGGCTTCCGTGGTGATTACGATGTGTGGGCATCATTTATTTGTTCGATTACGTCGTGGCTAATTGATATAGGTTGTCGATGGCAGCTAATTGGTTTCGAAGTGCCTTCAGGATCTGAGTGGTGCAATCTGGTGTCTCGAGTTCCTTGAGTATGTGTGGATTTTGGCAATTATAGTTGTCGTGTATTAATGGACATGGGTCAGTTACATACTGGTAATATTCACGTTTACAACTAGAAAGGGTTCTGGAGGAATGATCGTAGTGTGGTTCGGAGTAGGGATTGAGTAAAGGTGATAGTGTTGGAATTTTGAGTGGTTTACTAGTAGAAATTTCAATACAAAAAATGATTCTGTTATTCTTATTATATGAAAGCTACCTCTAGAATTCCGTAATATTTATGAATATCTTGTGTTCAGGTTCCAAATATCAAGTTATTTTTATTATAAAGTTTTGATAATGTCTTGATATTGGTTTCTGAGTATTTAATGTTCATGACACTAGGGTAAGCTATATGAATTTTTGAGAATGATATCGCATTTTCTGAGTCGTCGAGTATGATATCGACAGTTATGAGAGCAGATGTCATCTGATCGAACATTTCTTTGACTTCTATGTACTTATTGAAATTAAAAGTGGCATTGGTTATTTTCGATGTCAATGTTTGGATTCTATTTGCTATAGCGTACTCGTTTCTTTTCAATGTACTGAGTGTTGTGTTGAATGTGGTGATTATGTGTTGTGAAAGTGATATTTGCTCATTGATTTTTGAGAAAGCTTTATTTTGGTTCGTTTTAATTTTGTTTTTCGGCTGTTTATGTTTTAGATAAGAGTCGGAAAGTGCGGAATTCAACATTTCGATGGCGAATGTTAGGTGGTTTTGAATAGTTTCGATTTCAGTGAGAATAGGGTCTAGTTCGACGTAGTGGATGAACGTGTGTGTGTTTCTTTCATTCTGGCAGTTCCTAGTTGGAATGGTAGGACGCCTGGGTTATTGTTCAGTTTCGTTACTTGGATGTCCTGGCTGAGGACCAGTGGGACGATCAATCTGAAAAATGGGCGTTTTAGATTGGCTTGTGGATTACTCTGTCGTAAGTATCGTGATTTTATTGTCTTTATTTGCTTTTACTATTTCTGGGTGGAATCTGGGCGAAGCTTTGTTTCTAGGACAGTTTTCTTTATAAATTTTGTCACCTTCTTTATATTTCAGGGGTTCTTCTCGTTTTTGTTTCTTTCTTCAATTGTTTTTTCTTTTTGGTTGACTAGGTCATTGTGTATGTTAGTATATATGAGTTGGATGTTTCTCTTGTGTTCAGATAAGTAGTCATTGTAAAGTTGCTGTTCTAATTTGATCTGAAAAAAAGGGGTCTGATGTTGAGAGGTGGCCATTTATCATTTCGATGGGTTTTAGATTCGTTTTCGAGTGTATCGAGTGGTTGTATCGAGAATGGCATTAGCCTGGTCATATTATTTCGTTAGGGTGTCATTCATTAGTAGTCTAAGGTGTTCAATTAGTGTTGAGTGGAGTCCTTCGACATTAGCGTCCGACTCGTGATGTCCTGGGGTGCCAAAGTGTACTTGTATTCCGTGTAGTGATGTTAGTTCGTGTAAAATTTCGGTTTTGAATTCGGTTCCGGAGTCTGAGATTATTAATTCGGGAATACCTTGGTGTCCGAAAAATGTTATCAGGTTTTTAGTTATGTCTATGGCACTTTTGCTTAGCAGGGGATGCTTGCGCATATTTGTAGAAGGGGTCATAATTGTAGAAATTTTTGTTGTTTATTTGAAATATGTCCACATGGATTGTGTGGAAGGGTTCACTAGGTGTGGTGAGATTTCTAATTTTGTTTCGGGGGTTCTATCATATTTGTTGGTTTGGCATGTTTCACAATCGTTGATATAGTGTCTCAGGTCTATAGCTATTCTAAGCCAAAAGTATGTTCTTCTGATGCTTTTTCGTTTTCTGTTATTCCTCTATGATTGGTAATGATTCGTGGTGTTTCTTTATAATTTCTTGTTGTTGTTCTTTGGACGTTATGTCTTGTAAGATATTGGTACAGCGGATTATTTTGATATTCAAAGTTTCAAAGGTGTTAGCAATGATTTTGCAAAAAGTTGGTATGGTGTCTGTATTGTCGAAATATATGGCGGTTTTGTTGGTTCCTGTGAAGTATTTACAAAACAAAAACAACATCTTGATAATATTAGCTTCGAGTTGATCTGTGGCTAGGAAAATTGTTGTTCGTGTTCTGTTAGGAAATGGGTGTTTCATAATTGGATTTTTGTCTCCGTAGTGTATAGGTTTTTATTACCACTTGATTGTTGTAGTAGTTTAGTGGTTGTTCTGCTATAGGAATCACAGGAATGGGGTTTTCTTCGCTGGTATGTACAGTGCTCGTACTATTAGTTCGGTGAAGAGGGAATTCAATTTCCGCGGTGGTACTACTAGTAGAGGGTTGAGCGTCGTCATGTACGTTTGTCATAGTTGGAGGTTTGTGAATTTCTCCTAATATAGAGGATATGTCGATGTCTGGGGTTCTTTCCGGGGGTTCTCGTTTGCGTGAATTTCTACTCTTGAGAGATCGTCAGCATTCGTGTTGAGTTTTCTTTTTTTAAAGATTACCTCGTATTCGTATTCTTCGAGTTTGAGTCTCCATCCAACTAGACGTGAGTTTGGGTCTTTGAGAGACATGACCCATTGTAGGGGTTTGTGATCGGTAATGATCTTTAAATTTTCTCCCATATAAATATGGTCGAAAGTACTTTGTACTCCATACTATAGCTAGGAGTTGCTTCTCTATGGTGGAGTAGTTTTGTTCGCTATCGTTAAGTGTTCTAGAGGCATAAGCTACAGGTTCATCTGAGCCTATAGGTCCTTGTGGAAGAATGGCGCCAATGGCAAAATTACTTGCGTCTGTCGTCAGATTGAACTCTTTTTCGAAATTCGGATCGGTCAGTATTGGGTCATTCATTAATAGAGTTTTGCAATGTTCGAAACAGTTATTAATTTACCGTCGTGAGTTATCTTTGATCTTTTTTTTTAGACAAGAGGTCAAGGGTTTCGTTAGTTTCCCGAAGTCTTTGATGAAGCGTCTGTAGTAACTTAGAAATACTAGGAATCCTTTTATTTGTTTTGTCGTTTGTGGTAGGGGAATTTTTTTATCGCTTCAATTTCATCGGGATAGGTTTAATACCGTCCCTTGTGATGATATGTCCTAAGTATGCAGTTTTGTGTCTTAAGAATTCTGATTTGTCTAATAGTATTTTTAGATTTGCTTCTCGGAGTTTACTAAATATTTTTTGTATGCTATCAATGTGTTCTTGGAGAGAACTTGAGAAATTAAAATATCGTCCAGGTATATAAGACAAATTTTGTTAATGTATTCTTTCAAAATATTATCTATGCATCTCTGGAAGGTAGAGGGGGAATTTTTTAGTCCAAAAGGCATCCTGAGGAATTCATAGTGTCCTCCCCCAACGCTGAAAGCTGTTTTTTCAATGTCGGGGGTGTGCATTTGAATTTGGTGAAAGCCCGATGCTGAATCTAAGGTAGTGAAGTATTGGCATTTGCCTATTTTGTCGAGTACGTCAGTTATGTTGGGGATTGGATATTTGTCGTCTATTATTTTCTCATTCAATTTGCGGTAGTCAATTACTATTCGCCATTTCTTTTTGCCTGATGCGTCAGTTTTCTTGGGTACTATCCAGATAGGGGGTGACCATGGGGATTTACTAGGTTGAATGATATAACTTCTGGTTTGTGAACGAATGGATATCGGTAGGATTTTGTGTAGACTGGTTGGGTGTCAGTAGTTTTTATCGTATGTTTGACTTCCGTGGTAGATGTGAGAGGTTCGCCGTCTCTATAGAATATGTAGGGGAATTTCTTGCAAATTTTTTCGATAGCTTGTTTTTCTTCTTAGTTCAACTGATCGGAGCGTATAAAGGAAGATATTTCCGATTTTTGTATTTGAGGCGTTTGATTTTGCAAAATGTCGAATTTTTGTTGTTTATTTTCTTCGTAAATGAAAGGCATTCCTTCTAAATGGTGAATTTCTTCGGTCTTCAGGGGAATAGTGTTCAGTGGGTATAACATACTAAATCTTAGAAAAATCGAATTTAAACGGTTTTCTTCACATAAAGGATTCAATATAAAATTGAACCAGAGAAAGGTAGATCTCAGGTGAAAAACAACTACTTTCCTGGCAAATACCACGCAGAACGTTGAATGATATTCACCTGAAAATCCATGCATACTTCCATAAAATATCAATGGACATTGAATGCAAATGTTTCTTTCTATAAGCTCGATTATGTTTAATTTCACGCAGAACGTTGAATGATATACCGGTTTCGGGCTTTGGCTCATCAGTACGGAGTAGTCAACCAGCCAAAAGTCCAAAGAACTCTGGCTGAAGTGAGACACAACGTAAAAAACCATCATCGATCTTGTAACACCTATAGGTACGCCGGAAAAGATAAACTTTAACTGGCGGTACCAGTGACGAAAGAAACACTCCGAAATCTCCACCTCGATAGGTTTCTACATAAAGATTCCTTCTCAGTAGAATTGTAGAAGCCCGTCTAGCATATAGTGAGATAAGTGCCATGTGAAGTGGAATGAATAGAAAAATCGAATTTAAACGGTTTTCTTACATAAAGGATTCAATATAAAATTGAACCAGAAAGGTAGATCTCAGGTGAAAAACAACTACTTTCCTGGCAAATACCACGCAGAACGTTGAATGATATTCACCTGAAAATCCATGCATACTTCCATAAAATATCAATGGACATTGAATGCAAATGTTTCTTTCTGATAAGCTCGATTATGTTTAATGTTTCTTTCTGTCACTAGGTACCGCCAGTTAAAGTTTATCTTTTCCGGCGTACCTATAGGTGTTACAAGATCGATGATGGTTTGTTTACGTTGTGTCTCACTTCAGCCAGAGTTCTTTGGACTTTTGGCTGGTTGACTACTCCGTACTGATGAGGGCCAAGAAGCCTGAAACCGGTATGCGGATTGTTAGGTGAACACGACTTAAATTAAACATAATCGAGCTTATCAGAAAGAAACATTTGCACATATCCATTGATTTTTGAAGTATGCATGATTTTCAGGTGTAATATTCAACGTTCTGCGGTATTGGAAATGTTACCTAATCTACCTTTCTGTTCAATTATATTGAATCCTTTTTGAAAGAAAACCGTTTAAATCCGATTTTTAATTCCACTTATCCTACTCCATGCTAGACGGGCTTTGCCCTCCTACTGAAAGGAATCTTTATGAAAACCATCGAGGGGAACGGAAGGTTTCTTTTGTCACGGTACCCCCAGTTAAATTTATCTTTTCCGGCGTACCTATAGGTTAAGATCGATGATGGTTTGTTTACGTTGTGTCTCACCAAAGAGTTCTTTACTTTGCGGTTACTTCCGATGATGAGGGCCAAGAAGCCTGAAACGGTAGTATTTTAGGGCGACAAATTAAACATAATCGGCTTATCGAAAGAAACATTTGCATTCAATGTCCATTGATATTTTATGGAAGTATGCATGGATTTTCAGGTGAATTTCAACGTTCTGCTGTATTGGAAAATTTTTTCACCTGAGATCTACCTTTCTCTGGTTCAATTTTATATTGAATCCTTTATGTGAAGAAAACCGTTTAAATTCGATTTTTCTATTCATTCCACTTCACATGGCACTTATCTCATACTAAATCTTATCGATTTGTTTGTGGGATTTTGAATTTTAATTACTGCTCGTCCGTTATGAGCGTGTGACTGTTTCTGGAATGACACAAGATAATATTTTCTGCTTTTCGATAAGAATGTCGCCGCTATCGGCGTCGACTGAGATGTCGGTAATTATTTCTGAATTAGGTGCTAACGTTTTGTCAAATAATAGTCTCGGGTTCGATTGAAAGTATCTTATCGGGATGGACACATCTGGTGTGTAGATAATGTCGATCGTTAAATCTAGGGTTACTTGAAGGGTCTTCGAATTATCTAATCCTATTAGTCCGTTGAAAACATTATGGAATTTGTATGGAAATAATTTAATTTTTTCGTTGCTTTGGAATTCTTTGAAAGATGGAATGTTCATGGCTAAATCTGTGTCGAATTATTGAATTATTTTATTCGAATATAAATTCTGGGAAATATCTCTTGGCAATATTAGGATCTAGAAATGATTTTGTAGAACCGGTGTCTATCAATAATTTCAATGGTGGGTTCTCGATTTCACGTAGGGTAAAATTCGTTCATTTGTATTATGTGATTCTAGTGTTATGTCTGATTTGATGTTGGGGGACTGATTGAAAATTTACGTCATCATGAAGTTGATATGAGTGAGGGTGATCTTGATTCTGAATATTTTGTTCATAATTTCGATCGTTATAATATTGAGTTTCTTCGAAATGATCATAAAACTGTTCTGAATTTTTTCTATTCTCCGTGTTCTTTTTTAGTTTTTTCAATTTTCTGTTTGTATTGGTTGAAATTCCACTCATTGGAGTGGGCTGGAATGTTAGGGGGCTTGTTAGGTTGCTTCTCCAAGCATTTTGTGGTTTTGGAAAACACCTGTGCGTTCGTAAAAGGAATTTCAAGGGGTCTTTGTGCTGGTTTAAATGTTAATGGGGCCCGTTGGGAAATTTTCTTTGTTGTGGCCCATGAAAATTGTGGTCTTTGTTGGGTTCTGATTTTGGTTTTGTGCTCGGGGTGGCATATTTTGTTTGTTGTGGGCGGGTTATGATTTGGGTTGAAAGTTTGGTGTGAGGTTTTAATGGTTGTATACGGGGTGTATGATTTGGGGATTCTTTGACTTATGTTATGGTTCCATTTTTTGTGGGTACAGGGGTTTTTTTCTTCAATAACGAGTGACATGACTTTTATTAAAAGAATCGGGGTTGCAACCTTTACGTTGTCTTGAAGTCTACCTGTCAAGTTCCCTAATGAAAGTTCCCCCGGAAGAGGATTTGTCATAATTTTAAACTTGTAACAATTTTCCTGTTTTAATCGAGTGTGGCAGAGCAATTAATTATAGATCGATTAAGCTTCTGGCGTCTTGGCATCGAACACCAAAATAAAGGGAATATTGTCCTTGGGTGTGAGGGACGAAAGGTCGTGTTTTGAACAATCTAATTTTTCTTTGATCCCAAAATAAGTTCTGAAGTTGATTTGATACCTCCCCAAAATGGTCAGTTCGGTTCTGGAACCTTTTAAATAATAATGCTCTGCCACTTTTTTTTTCCAAAAAAGGGCTTGAATTATGAACTCTTGAGCGTTTGATTTGTTGCGGGTTGAAACTGCGATATTAGACTCTCGAAATTTTTTTTATAAAGATACCCAGTGTATGGGTTTCCATCATAATGTGGGATGGTATCAATAAAAAAGTCTCGGAGTTGATAATTGGTTGTTGTCAATCGTTTCTTGGGCTCTTTAAGGCTTTTTTCTAACAATTTTTTTGATCAATCTGTTGTTAAACCATTTAGTGTGGGGCCCCGGTCACCGTATTACGGGTTTTCTCACTTTCAGTTAATTACTACACTATTACTTTAGTTTTTTTACTAATAAAATTTTTTTGAGATCATTTTACTTGGGATCAGCAAAGAGTCTAGTTATAAACAAATGATCACTCACAGCAATTTCCCCACTGAGACCATTGCTTAATTCCTTTATTTTGCCTCTCGAGTTTGCCTATTTTGGTTTCTCCTGGGGCCCGCTCTGGTTTTCTTTCTCGAACGTTTTCCTACTGCTATGAACTTGGTTCCTCATTTGGGAAATGTAGATTCGCGATTTCCGAAATGAACAATTGGGTTGAAATAGTTTTCCACTATGGATAACTATTTTCGAAAATCCTACCGACTGCGCCAATTACGTTTTCGGAAAAACCGAAGTGTCTTTTAAAAGAACTTTTTTGTACAATTTGGTCAATCGACCTCACAATAACAAATAATAACTAGAACTAAATTCGGTGTTGCTGGCATCCAAAGGGGAAAACCCCGTACCGGGCATGGGTCCGATAAGGGCCGATAAAGGAAAAGGTGAACTATGTAACTCGCGGTTTTTCACCTTTACCACTACTGTGGAATGTGGAATCCCGGTTTTTCCAATAACAGCTCGCAGTGTTTTTTTAGAATATTGTCGTAAAAAAGAAGAGTTTAATTTATTGAATTAAAAGAATTTATTTTTCCCATAAAAAAATTTTTTTGAAATCGAAAACCCCCCATTGCTTTATCGCTGCATAATTCAACTGTTAACGGAAAAGGAAAAATTGCGGGGTGGAAATGAGGAAAAATAGGTAAAGTTTTTTTTTCAGGGGGAAAAAAAAGGGTTTTTTTGAGTCATATATACAATTGACTAAAAGGAGGGTATGTGTATGGTTTTTTTCACCCCATTTGAATGAAACTTCTTGCCCCAAGTCCCACAGAACCCCAATTTTCTGCTTTTTACTTTTTTTTAATATAATATTGTTACAGGGGGGTTTAAAAAGAAATATTTATATTTTTTATTTTCTATGGAATGAAAATTTTTTTATAGTAATTCTACAGACCATTCCTGTTTTGTATATATATATATATATATATATATATTTATATATATGTGTGTGTGTGTATATATAATGAGAACCTAAACCAAGAACGGTCATAGGAGACTTCCTCCCTTCCTGAAGCAAGCAAAAGTCTAAAAACCAGAAAAGCATTGAAGAATTTTCCCCGGGAAAAAATTTGAACGAGGTTTGGGGTTTAAAAAAACTAAAACCCAATTTTAATGTCAGCAAAAAGAAAAACAGGGTGCACAGAATGTCTGGTTAAAAAAGGGAAAAATATACACGAAAAGGCAACCATGTGAAAATAAATAAATGAAGAATCAAAAATTTTATGAAGGCGGATGAAAAAAATTTTAAATTTTGTCCACTTTTTTATTTTTCTCATTGTTTTGTTCATATTGTTCATATGATGATAATCAGTGAATATTCTCTTTAATGATTGAAATACAATTAATATCTATCTAATATTTTTTTTATTTCAATTTAGTGTATTTGTTCTTTTCATGTCTCGGGGGGGCTAATCGTTATACTTTTTATGATCAACCACCAAAATATATTTGCCTTATTTGCCCCCCCTTGGGGTAATTTTTTATGTATTTTTAATTATTGTTATTTCTGCCACATTTTTTGATATTGCCCCACAAATATTTTGCCCCCTTTTGAATATTTTGATTTCGATTTTGGTATACCTCTAAAACTTATGTAGGAAATTTTAGCTCTGCGATGGGAAGAATTGTCACTTTGATATGATAATAGCTAATTGTTATGAAAAATAATTCCCCGCTCCCCCAAAGTTTTTCCAATTATTATTGCTTTTTTTACCACGACTAATCTCAGTTGGTCGCCTTCGCCTCAGGGGTCGGTACTGGCAATAGAGCCACTGCCTGTCTTGATGTCCTGGGGAATATTTCAGTTCAGTGTTTATAAGTAAGAAATTGATTTTGGGGAAAAAAAACCAAAATTATCAAAACAATTTACCCCAAAAATTTTATTGACCTGGCCTGCGATAGATAACATAACTATGAGCAATTGACAAATTTTCATAAAATCTGGAGAACGGGGATAGATATGTAAATATAACCTCACTTTTTTTTTTTGAGTTGGAAGAATTCTTTTATAGTTCAATACCAAATCATAGGATTCTTCAATTTTACGAGTTATTTTGTAAATTTTATTCAGTTTGTGATTGCACTAAAAAAAGTTTATACCTGGAACTGGAATGTCGCGTCTACCTGGCATAATTCAATTCCTGTTTCATCCCCCCCTCGGGGGAATCCCCCATTTAAAAAGGGGAACCTTTCCCCAAAACTACGACATCAGCTTGGACAATTTTTCCCTGTGGAAAACCCAAAAAAAGGAATTTTTTTTTTTTGTATAAAATTATTCAGGGGGTTGTATTGGTTTTTTTTTAAAAAAAATACCTTCATTCATGAAAATCCAAAAATTTCCCCCCTTTTTCCCCAAATTTCTTTATTTTGGTTTTTTTTAAAAAAAAAAATTTAAAACTCCCCTTGCTTTTTTTTCTTCACCTGGTTTACCCTTCCTGTTTGTCATTTTATTTAAATTTTTTTTAAACTCGCCCCTTTCCCCCTTTCCCCCTTTTATTAATTTGAAAAATTACCCCAATAACTTTTTTACATTTCTTATAAACTAACTACAATATTTGATCATAATTATCTTTTTCGTTTCTCAGTTCTTACTTTTCCCAAAAAATTAAAATTTTTTTTTCCCATCTCTGTTCCCCCATTGGCTATTGTCATCCCCAAAAGTTCCTTGTTCTTCCATTGGCTATTTTTTTTTTAGATACAATTTTTTTTTACTGTATGTTTCAACCTTATAATTTTGTTGATCACATTTAATCCAGAATAATTTTGTAAATCTGGACATTTTTTATATTTTAAACAATTTTTGGTTGTAATCATTTTTTTTGGAATAAAAAAAAGATTTGCATTATGGGGTTTGCATATATTTACAAACAATGTTATACAAAAGGGGTTTATAAAGGGAATAGAATATCGGAAAAAAAATAAAACAATTTCCCTTTTAAATACTAACTATTAAATATTTATTATTTTTTTTTTTTTTTAAAAATTATTTCTTTTTTTTCTTTAAAATATAAAATTTGGCCTTCCCCAAAATAACAATAAATATATATATATCTATATACAGTGTGTCCGTAAAGTATGGAACAAATTCATTTTAGCTAAACAGGTCATTTTAAAAAAAACCCCCAAACCCCCCGATTTTTTTTGGTGTTAATTTACCGTATTTAAAAAAAATCTAATATACAGGGGTGAATTACGTTCAGTAATAAAATCACCGTCATTTTTTTTAAAGGAACACCCCCCTTTTGTCTCAATTTTTGGGGGTTTCTCTGGGGAGGCTGATTCCAAAAAAAATCACATTTTTTTCCCCAATTGGACCCCTTTTGGCAAAAAACTAGTTTTGTGTGTGCTCATAAAGTAACGCGTAATATTCTTTATTAGGTAAATTAACAATATTTTTTAAAAAAATTATTGTCTAGCGGACAGAATATTTTGGGAAACATGACTTTATAAATGTTTGAACTGCAGCCCCCTTCTGTATTTGACCCCTAACCCCAAAGGTGTACAAATTCTTGTTGAACCTTGTGTATGGTTTTTTTGGTTGTTTTTTTCTGTTCGGGGAAATTTTTCTTGTACATCTGCAATATTGGCTGGTTTCGTTTTTTTAAATTAAAATTTTCAGATGGCCCCCCCGAAAATAATCCAAAAAGGTTTAAATCTGGGGGGCCTCGCTGGCCATTCAGTGGGTCCACGTCTAAATCCACCTGTTCCCCGGAAAAAAAATTTTCTAGGTACCTTCTGACATCTACAGGGTAAGGGGGGGACCATCCTTTAAAAAACCTAAACTTTCATCCAAAAAGCCCCCAGGATTACGTCTGCTGGAAAACAAATTACGTAAAGTAGGTCAGATCCCCCTTAAAAAAACCAAAAGGCCCCTTTCCCCGTTTAAATTACCCCTTGAAAAGTAGGGTCCGATGATTCGATTTCGTACAATTCCAGCCCATACATTTACCTTTTTTGGGGGTTGTGTATGATGCCCACCCCCCCGTGGGGCTTTTTTTTTTTTAGTATCTACAATTCGACGGTTAACCTCCCCCTTTAAAAAAAGTGGACTCATCAGAAAAAAAAAAGTTTTGTATCCAAAAGGGGGTCGGTGACTTTATCCATCATTTTTTTTGCAAAAAATTTGGGTCTTCTATCGGGGGCATCTTCGTTTAATTCTTGCACAAGTTTGATTTTATAAGGATGCCATTTTTAAAAATTCAATAGTTTTTTTCCGTTGTTTTGCTAACACCGATTGGGGCCCTCTTCCCCCCCTTGGATCAACCGTTCCCTGCTCCCTGCCGTGTTTCAATGGCAAGCCAATCCTCAAACAATGGCCAAAAATTCCAACACTGCAGGCCAAGTGCCCCTCTGAGAAGTTTCATGTCACCCCTGTATAATTCTCTGTGGCAAGGACCTATAACAATTTAAAAATTTTC